>OVAN01007807.1:0-19110 GCA_900406275.1 Anastatica hierochuntica | reverse complement strand
GGCTTAGAGGTTTGAGACTTAATCAAACTTGACACAAATCTCTTATCAAAAAACCACAAGGAGCTTAGTAAGCGATAGCTCAGGTTTTCATCCGAGATAACACTGCAAGCGCACAGAAGTGCGTTGTAGTAGTTCGGGATCGAATCCATAGAGACCAAAGTTAGTACGAAGAATTTCAGATCAAATAGCGGGGTAAAGCGAAAAAGATGTCTTATAAGAGATGCAATAAATCGAAATTGAGAAAGCAAGCAAGCAACAGCGGGGTTATAAATCAATTAAAGAAGAGTTGGGCATTGGATATTTTCAGGGAAACATTTCATTGTTGAATTGAATTATTGACTAGGGAACATGTTTTAAACCGTTTTGAACTCAAACACAATTGTAGAATTTATCTATTTTCATAGTATCAATTTCCTATGTATTAGAAACCTTGAGACTAACTTCCGTTGACTCTCACATTCTAATCATGCATTCTAAACAAGTTTGATAGGTTCACAATTCACTTGAACATCAATTTCCATTGGCTTAAGATGAATTGCTCATTTAGGATTCTTTTAGGCATTTAAACAAACATTTTCCAGGCGTTAAACAACCTAAGATCAGAAACTAAGTGATCACTTTAATTTCATGCATTACAAATAATCCTAGATGAAGATCCAATTTATTAAATTCCTAATCATACAATTATATGTCAGCAATTCATGAATCCCTATGCGAGAACCCTAAACCCAACGAGTAAACTACTCACTCATGATCAGAGAATCAACACAAATCAAATCAAAGAGAGACATCATTGTATTAATCAATAAACAAAGAGTAAGGTTCAGAATTCTTCTCGGATTCGAAGTACAGAAGATGATTCTTCTCCTTAGGTTACAAATCTCTCTCTTGCTCTTAAAAACTCAGAAAAATAGCATAATGGTACAGGAAACACGAGCTTAGTTTTTTTATGAAATCCGGTTCACGATAAGTTTGGTTTGGTTCTTCTTAAAATCGCTCCGCGAAACGGGACAGGGATCGGTCGATCTTGAGACAAGGATCGATCGATCGATCCATGTCCATCTGTTTGGATTTTTTTCAGCCTTCGAGAAAACTTAATTCGATGCTTGGAATCCGTCCAAAATGAAATCTGTGCGCACATCCAAGATCGATTCCTCTAAAAACACTAAAGAACACACATCCACGCCAAAGAGATCCGAATACATACTAAAAACCATAATTCTCGAGTAAAAAAACATAATAAAAACCACTAAAATACTAACACATCAGTAAGATTCTGGGAAACATCTAAAATGATCTTAAAAAAAAGTATGAAATCATTGCAAATCATGTCCAGAAGCTTCAAGTTCAAATCGCTATGAAAAGCGAAGTCGTCATGAAACAAGAAAACCTTGCGAAATTTTTATGCATGGTCGCTAACACAAAGGAAATTAAAAAGTTCATTTCAACTGCTAATATGCTTATTAAAGACTTCATTTCTCAAGTGAAACCACCCTTGAGCATTTACCAAATGAATCCAAAAGAACTAACAAGAAGAGACTCATAGCGGTTCCCTTAGAGAAGATCGAATTCTCATGAAAGTTCATAATTCCTTGCTCAGTCAATAAAGTGAAGATTGATGATTTCTTATCTTATATTGGGGCTAATGTGAATCTGATCTCATGAACAATGGCTCACAAGTTTGGGCTCTCAAATTTTTAACAATCTCGAATCTCAATCGAGTATGACGATATCTCCACGTCTACACCTGATAGACTTTTATCGGATGTGATGCTTAAAATAGGGAGCGTCTTCATCCCCACTGACTTTCACGTTGTTTTTATTAAATGAGAAAAGACTAATCCACTGATCCTTGGCTACCAATTCTTAACTACTACTGGAGCAATCATTGATTTCCCCAATAAGAGGATTTCTTTTGCAAGGGTGAATAAGCATGTCTTCTATCCTCCTGTGAGTTTCAGCTCCAACCCAAATTATGTTGTTTAGGAAGAAAAAAATATTAATCTAGACGTTGGAGATAGCCACAAGAAGAAAAGAGTCTCAAAGAAAGAAACTCTGCCAAACAAAACATCGATTTCTGCAAATCGACAAGAACAGATGTAAGGAGAGACAGTTGTAATATCAAGGTACAAAACGATCCACTCAAAAAGTGGATAAAGAAGAGGATGAGATTGAAAAGTTAGCTGAGGTTCAAATTCAGAATCCCCATTGTTCTGATGTGAAGAACGAGGACATTGCCAAAATGATGCTCAAGAACACTCTTAAGCCCATTCCCAAAGAAATTTTGATACAAGAAGACATTTGAAGCATGTTTAATGATCTTAAATAACCCTCTATGCTACCAACTCCAGAGACTCAAGAAGCTAAAGGAACCACACTTCCTTTAGTGGAAACCTATCACGCGTAAAGAGTGAAAGGGATCGAGGTAAAGACTAAAAAAAGAGTTTTGTGGGAGGCAACTCACATGGTTTTAATTTCTTTTTTTACTTTTATACGACTTATTTAGATGTCTTTTTTTAGTTTTCATTTTTAAAGGATTTTAGAAAACTCGGAAAAACATTAAAAAAAATTAAGATTCAAAAACAACAACAACGATAGCAGAAAGCTGCTTACACTAGGTTATGAATAGTTGTACTATAATTTATTCCAAAAAGTGGCCACGATCATGAGAATGCTTATGTGCCTCAACTTCATTTTTTCAATTTTGGCGAGAAAGTAGATCAAATTCTTCATATCATCTCATTGACCATTCCATACACCTATTTGAGCTTAGAGAATGATACCAAGGCTCGCCAATTAAACCAAAAGTACAAATCAAATTGCTCGGGTAAAGTAATGACAACATGAAGCATTGTGAAGAGTTTTATGAGAAATGCCATCAATCGATCACCAAGGAGCAATGCAAACATCCGATCGTGAACCTTGGCTAGTCTATAACACTACCAAAATAGGTAAACAAAACCCCAAAGTTAATTTCTGATAAACTTATACTAGATGATATATAATATGACCGAGAAAATATAAATTTAGAACACTCAAAACCAAAGATTGATATAAGGATCAATTTCAAAACAAAATGAGAAAGGTAATTTATAGTAGCAACCAAGATAATCAACTAAAACCATGTAAAATACCCCCCCCCCATCAAAATGATCATTATGAAGAAAATAACCTAAATTGTATTTTTATTTTTCAAAATTTTAATTGTTGGCTAAGAATACGTCTTCGTCGTCTAGGCAATCAAATTAGTTTAGCCAAGAGTATCATTTTTAGATGAGAATCAAGTTGGTGGAATGAAAATTCAACAAGTAACCTCAATGATCTGAGCAACAACGAAAACTAATCTGATGTGTATTGAATCCGGTAAAACAAACTTTCAAGAATTTGAATGCCTCTAATTGTCCATATTCTATGACTCTCGGACAAATCCACCATCAATTATTGTTTATAAACTTTTTGGTACCATCTCGTTCTTTCCAGAACACACCCTGATCAATCAAAAATCAAACAGCTCGTTCGGGTTGCAAACGATCGAGAAAAATCAAACGGCACAGAAATCATCTCACAGAGTGGTAGAAAAACCACAATCCGTTCGTGCCAAAATGGGTGACGCGGTCAGTGGGATGGCCTTCCTACCTTGCTTGGTTGTGTGTCCATCTCCTCCCCATCGGTTGGCGTAAATCCTTTGCACCGTTTTGAGCCAAAAGCAAGCTGGTGACCGGTGGGAAGCTCCAAGCACTAGATCCTTTTTCTATGCATTTTCACCTGGTGGAGGACAATTTCGCACCAGTTCTCACAAGTATTCACCACGTGGCCGATGAGGCAAGTGCTCGACTCCAACCTTGGTTTTCCAATTAAACTAAACTAGTTTTGAAACCTAATCAAACCAAGTTTTTATTTTATTTGAACCAATTAAGAAAACTAGGAAAGAAAAACAAGTTTTTTGTTTTCTGTTAACATAATTTAGATCCAAAACCTTTAAAACTTCATCTCTTTCTCTTGGAAAGGTTTCAGAACCCTAAAATCTAAAATTTATAAATTTTGAGATTATTTCTAATTTGTTAAACTTGAAGTGATTTTCAAAGGAAAATCTCATTCCTTCCATCTATTATTCATTCCAACACCAAGATATGTTCTCTAAACACTAATTTTATCAAAGTTACAAATTTTTGAATTTCATGAACTTCTTTGATTTGAGCTTTTTAACTAGATTCTTAAGTATTTTCCTTAGAAAAACTTATTAGGCATAAGGATTTACAACTTGAACTAGTTATTTTGCTAGTTTCCACTTGACTTCAAAATTTGGAACTTCACAAAAATCAAAAAATTGATGGCTCCACCATAAAATGAAGTTATTTTCTCATCTTTTGACTTTGTATATTCTTGAGAGACTCCTCTTTCAGGTCATGCACTAAAAATAATAAGTGAGTAATGTCCCTTCTACTCTTTCTTTTATATGAGATGGATTTAAGGTTCTATAAAATGAGCAAAGGGAAAATTTATTTAACCAAAAATTTCAAACCCTTGAACTTATGAAGACTTATTCCACTAGTGTTTCATTAAAAAAAAAGAAAAAAAAACAAAAAGAGATCAATAGAAAAAATAAAATAATACCCTAGAGCAAGAATAACATTATTGAGAAACACCATCAAATGATCACCCTAGAGCAATACGAACATCCAGTCGTGAACCTTGGCTAGTCCATAACACTACTAAACAAGAAACAAAACCCCAAGGTTCATTCTTATAAACTTATACAATATGGTAGGTAATTTTCCCGAAATAAATTAGCTTTTGAACGGTCAAAATCATAACAAAAGACGACATGGACAGATCAAGAGGTAGAAACTAAAACGCTTGAGTTTTGCATCTTACCATTATAGAAAAATTTTCAGCATCAGAAAGATCACCTTGAATGAAGGTGTTGCATTAAGTGGATTGAACTGAGACTTTAACATCATATATAATTTTGACTAAGCTTTCAAATGTGTGTGGTTTGATGTCGTTTGAAAATTGGGACCGAAATTTTACAACCGACTGAAAAGAGATATGCCAGTTTACCTTGAAATGAAGCAAGAGAACCACTAGGACATTCTCACTGGTTAGCGTGCTTATTTCCACCAGTTTGGAGACCAATTGTTTCCCAGATATGTGGAGAGGAGATTTTGGGTTAGAGATAGAAATTAGTTTATATCTTTCGGTTAAGCTAATTGATTTCAATTCCTTTAAAATTGACTTAACCAATGATGACCTAAAGAAGATCTAGCATTATAAATGCTTCTTTTTAGCATAAAGGGAGAGGAGTGCCACGTATTTTTGATCAGTCCAATTCATCAAAGCTTTAGGGATGTTTCATTGTTTTTCAATTTTAAGGGTTTCTGTAGAGAACATCTCGACTTGTACTTCGTTATAGAGAAGATTTCTAAACTCTTATTTTTAATACATGATAGTTTCATTGATTTATTGTTGTTTTGTTTCGTGTTCCATGTCTAGGTAATTTGTTTGTTAGGTTTTAAGCTTTTGAAAGAGATCATGTCATCATAATTTGCCAAGTGTTTGTTTGAGGATTCATATTATCTTTTTCTTAGTTGATTATTGATAGCTCAGGTTTTCGCCCGAGATAACACTACAAGCACACAGATGTACGTTGTAATGGTTCGAGATCGAATCCACAGAGACCAAAGATAGCACGAAGAGTTAAAATCAAACAGCGGGCTAAGGCTAAAAAGATGTCTTGTAGAGATGATGCAAAATCGAAATAAAGAGAGCACATAAAACGCAGCAAGCAACGAGGTTGTAAACAATTCAAAGAAGTGTTGGGCATCGGGTATTCTCAGGGAAACATTTCATTGTTGAATTAAACTACAAATTGGAGAAGAGATTAAGAACCGTCTTGAACTCAAATTATAATCTAGAACTGATTAACTTCCGTAGCATCAGCGCCCTATGCACTAGAAACCTCGAGACTAACTTCCTTTGACCCTCGATTTTTAGTCATGCATTACTAATAGATTTGATAGGTTCACAATTCACTTAAACATCAACTTATGTTGGTTTACGAAGAATTGTTCATCTATAATTCTTTCAGGCATTTAAACATTCACCTTCCAGCAGTTAAACAACCTAAGATCAGAAACTAAGTGATCAATTCAGTTTCATGCATTACGATTAACCATAGATGAAGATCCATTAGATAATATCCCTAGTCATGCAATTCTATATCAACAAATCATGAATCCCCTTTGTGAGAACCCTAAACCCAACGAACAGACTACTCACTCATAGATAAAGCAAAAACACAAATCAAATTGAGAGACATGATCGTATATTGCATAAATAAAAGTAAATAGGGTTCTGAAAGCTTCACAATCGAAGAACAAAGATGCTTCTTCTCCCTAGGATACAAACTACACCTCTCTGCTCTCCAAGTCTCAAAAACTGCATCATGAAAGGAAAAGCTCGAGTCTAGGTCTTTTAGGTAAAATCCAGTTCGAAATAAGTTCGGTCTGATTCTTGGTAAAATCGGTCCGCAGATCGGGACAGGGATCGATCGATCCATGTCTGGATCGGTCAATCTGTGTCCAAAATTCGGGGTATTTTCCAGCTTTACACGAACACTTCCTTCGAGGCTTCAAATCCATCCAAAATGCTTCCTTTTCGCACATTCAAGCTCGGATCCTGTAAAAACAACAAAGAATATAGAACCGCGTCAAAACAATCCGAATACATACTAAAAACCATAGATCTCGAATGAAAACCGTACTAAAATACAGACACATCAATTATAATGCACGATTACTTTACTATGCATTCAGTAATTTGATCTTAGGTAGATTTACATTCCAAAAGGTTGACAGGTTATCTTAAACTAATCTTTGACAAGCTAAGTTGAAAGGAGGCTTAGAAAGTATATCGCCTGCTTAGTAAACTTATTGAAACATGTAGACAGTTTAAATGCATGTTTAACATCGGCAAGAACCAAAAAAAGCTAAGTTCTTTTGTTGATTAAGCATAAAATCTCAAGACTCAAAAGTGGAGAAGACCTATTCGTATTTTTTAGTTCTAGATGTTGTTTAATTCTAATCAATAGACATTACGATTTCTTTGATGCAGGATTCTCTTCGAATTTCATAATTCCCTAATGCTTTTTTCAGTTTATCTACAACCTCTTTTATTTACTTTTTGTTGTTGTTCATTTCCTTATTCACTCACCAAACCATTTTATTTTCATGTTTAGCTCAAATCGATTCAAAGATTCGTAGTGTAGAATCCAAGTCCTTGTAGATTTATACATGAAGTACTAAAATTATGTTGTGCTCTTGGAGTGTGGTATCATTTTGAGTGAAAACTTGACACGCATCATAGTTATACATTGTAAACAAAAACATATTTTATTGGTATTTTTGATAATCGTATTTATATAATAAATAGATATTATTTTCAATAATTATAAATTTATAGTTGCAGCGAAAAAAGATATTTATATCCCTTTTGTGCCAACTAAACGTTAATCAAAACTTGACTCCATAGTTGGGTATCCAAGCAGAATATTCATACCTTTTTTGAGAATGTACTTTTCATATAACAAAATCCAAAAGTAAATGTTACAATATACTTTTAGTTTTTAACCATAATTATATATGTGTAAAATATTTCAGAACAATATTATCTTTTCTTTTTTTCTTCAAATAATTTTCATTAAGTTAAAACAATAAAACAATACTCATACAGAGCCCATGTTCATGTTTTGTCTTTTACAACCATTTTATTTGACATCCTTCTCCCATAATTCTTTCTCCCTACACCAAATCATCAACCACAATCAACCACAACATTATGTGTTCTTCTTAATATTTTAAAGCATACCTAATCAACTTGCTTGCTATTTCCCCTTTGTCATCCAATTGCAATCTTATGCCACACATGCTATCATTTCTTTTAAGTATGCTTCGTTTCCTTCTCTGCAAACAAGAGTACAGGTTCAGGTTATCACCCTGAAAAAACACTTTCTCATACCCTAGTTTATTGACCTAGTATACGACTTCTCTTAATGATGTAGCTTTTGGTTCCAAAGCACTTTTTGTAGGATGTATGGATGTGAGACCCTGTATTATTACTTTGCCCTCTAAGGACCTCAGAAGCCAACCCACCCCATCTCAAGCTTCTGTTTTCCTTTATCCAAATGTCAACATCTTCCAATGTCCTCTGTATGATCTCAGATATATGATCCCTCTTGGCCTCGAATACCAAATTGTTTCTCACTTCCATAACTCACATCCCACTACTGCAGCTATATTAAAACACTAGTCATTCTTACCAACTACAGATTTTTAAAACCGAAAGTAAGTTTTGATTGAGGGAATTCTGCAATAGTTGTTCACATGATGGTTTACTTTAAGGTAGTAGCTCTCATATTTCCCTTGCTACTTTTCACTAAAATAAAAGTTGGTTAACATTCTCATCATATTCACCACACAAATGACATAATGGATCTACCCACCATTTGAGTCTCCACTGACAGCCGCTGATGCACCACTCTCCACCAAAAGTTTTAAATCTTTGGTGGGGTTGGTAACTTCCAAATAAGATTATAATTAATTTATTACTGATATCCAACCTGCTCTCCATTGGTGTGGCTTAAATGATAGCCTGATTTAACACTATATTCCCTATTTCTTATATTAATTCATTCTATGATGTCTAGTTTTGGCACGAGTCTCAGTCTAATATTTTTGATGTGATAATGATCTTAAGGACTTAGCAACTCATTGAGTCATTTTTCATCCCAGCTCCTTCCAGCATTCATAGTGATTTCAGACATCTTGGTATTTGGATTATGTTCTTCATTCTACGGCATCGATGGCCTTGGTGGATTAGTTTGCATCCTATCTGATCAGGCTTTGATTGTGCACCTGTCTATAACTATCCATCTTGTACCTGAAATAACCAATCCCAAAACTTTGTAAATATTTTTCCATGCGTGTGAGGTTGTAGCACCTTTATCTACTTCCATCAAATATGTTTTAGGAAAATACTTAGCTTTCAAAACTTGAGTTAACATTGCTTGTGGATATTTAAGAATCCACCATACTTGTTTTGCTACTAGAGCCATGTTGAAATGTTTTATGTCTATGATTCCCAACCCCCTATTCCTCTTCCCTCATGTCACTTTGTCTATTGCGATCCATGAGATCTTGCCCCTGTCTTTCTCCCCTGACCAAAGAAATATGCGTATCATTCGTGTTATTTGCTTTATTATTTCTCAAAGGAACATGAAACAACACATAGCATAATTAGAAATTGATGTTGCAATTGCTTTGATGAGTACTTCTCTTCTTGAGAGGGATAGTAACCTAGTTTGCCACATTTTCATCCTATCATATATTCTCTTTTAAGTATAATGAAATGTCTCATTAAAATTCTTCCCCACTACCTCAAATAATCCCAAGTACTTACCAAAGCCTCATGTTTCCTAAATGGAAATTATGTTTTTACCTCATTTTGAGTATCAAGTGGAGTATTCTTGCTAAATGTCACTGCAGATTTGTTAAAGTTCACATGTTGCCCAGAAACCTGACATTGACACCATTACACACTCGTCTCTATTTTCTCTACAAAACAACATGGAGACATCCGCAAAAAACATATGTAGGATACCTACACCACCTTTACAGGCTTCAAAGGCATGTATTATACCTCTTTTCAAAAAAGAGTAAAACATATTTGAAAGCCTTTCAGTGCATAATAGGTAAAGGTATGGGGATACATGATCACCTTACATGACTCCTCTAGTTGGTTTTATGGTTCCTTTTTGTTCTCCATTCAAGAGCATGGATTTTGTCACACACTTGATACATTTGGTCAGCCCACTACACTAAGCTTCTGCAAAACCCAAAGATTTTAGTATATATATACTATGGCTGTCCAAATTTAGTAGGTTTTTAGTATGGTTTTCATTCGAGATCTATGGTTTTTAGTATGTATTCGGATTGTTTTGGCGCGGTTTTGTGTTCTCTGTTGTTTTTACAGGATTCGACTTTGAATGTGCGAAAAGAAAGCATTTTCGATGGATTTCAAGCCTCAAAGGAAGTGCTCACGCAAAGCTGGAAAATACCCAGATTTTTTGACACAGATCGACCGATCTAGGGACATGGGTCGATCAATCACTGTCCCGATTTTACGAAGAACCATACCGAACTTATTTCACACCGAATTTCATCAAAAAGACCTAGACTCGAGTGTCTCTTTTCATTATGCAGTTTTTGAGCTTTAGAGAGGGCTTTGACAGAGTTTGTAACCGAAGGAAAAGAATGATCTTCCGTACTTTGAATCTGAGAAGAATTCTGAATATTATTCTTTGTTTATTGATTAATACGATCATATCTCTCTTGAAATTAATCTGTGTCTATTCTCTGAACAAGAGTGAGTAGTTTAATTGTTGGGTTTAGGGTTCTCACAGAGGGGATTCATGATTTGTTGATATAGAATTGCATGTTTAGGGATATTATCTAATGGATGTTCATCTATAGTTAATCGAAATGCATGAAACTGAATTGATCACTTAGTTTCTGATCTTAGATTGTTTAATTGTTGGAAGGTGAATGTTTAAACGCCTGAAAGAATTATAGATGAGCAATTCTTCTTAAGCCAACGGAAGTTGATGTTTAAGTTAATTGTGAACCTATCAAATATGTTAGTAATGCATGATTAGAAATTGAGGGTCAACGGAACTTAGTCTTGAGGTTTCTAGTGCAAAGGACGCTGATACTACGGAAGTAGATCAGTTCTAGATTAGAATTTGAGTTAAAGACGGTTCTTAACCTCTTCCCTAATTTGTAGTTTAAGTCAACAATGAAATGTTTCCCTGAGAATACCCGATGTCCAACACTTTTCTGAATTGTTTACAACCTTAAGTTGCTGCCTGCTTTCTTTGCTTTCTTTATTTCAATATTTGCATCTCTGAAAAGACATCTTTTCTAGCCTTAGCCCGCGGTTTGATCTTGATTCTTCGTGCTACTCTTTGGTCTCTCTGGATTCGATCCCGAACCACTACAACATACATTTGTACACTTGCAGTGTTATCTCGGGTGAAAACTTGAGCTATTATTTATTCTATTTCCTTTACAAATTAAAACCCGTTCTTTGATTCAACGAGGAACATGACGTTAGGATTTTGCCTCTTCCTAGTGTGCTTTAAAACCTTAACTGCCAGAGGGTTCCCTAAAACCTGACAGTTCTAGTGCAATATCTTCGTCGTGTCAAGGATGGTTTCAAGGTCGCCATCGTCCCTTGATCCTGATTAACTTCTTCTGATTGACTACTAAGTGTAACTGGTTGTAACCCTTCTTCTCATGGAACTCTTTACTCCCCGTGCACATTCTCCATTTCTCTATAACCACCATTAATCTTCTGCTTACAAGTTGTTGCTTGATATGATGATAATCCAGACTGAGCCTTCCTCTTATCACCTACATTTACTCTTGAGTATGAGCATAGATCCCTTATAATTATTGGAGGCACTCTCATAGGTGTGATTCTATTCTCAGACATGCTTAATGTATCTCCATATGCTTGAGACCCTTCCATATGTTATGTCATATTCAATATCTTCCTCCATAGTTTCATCATCAACCCCACGGGCCAATTCAAGATCTTCCCCTCCTTCATTCTCCTTATGTTCTTCCACCATTATTCCTTTTCTCTGGTTATTCCCTTCTCCTTCTTGTTGGTTTGGAAGTAATAGTAAATATGCAGATTGTTGCCTTCTTTCTTGACGATGAGTATCTTCATGTAGGGGGAAACCGCAAGTAAAACAGAATTTTTGTAACTTGTCAAAGAAAAACTTTACAAAAACCGGAGGGTCCTCTCTATCAAAAAAATATACCTCGTGAAAATTAGTTTAGGTATGATAGGCATACGAACTCTCAGCCATACTTCCCTGGAACGTCTCTGGTAAGTTCTTGGAGCCTTCTCTCTACAGCATGTCCAGATCTTCTCCTATATTCGTAATCATTTCATCGTTTTGGTACTCACTTGGGATATTGGAGAACTTTACCTTGAATTTTACCTGCTGTGGAAAGTCAGGTTGATGCCTTCTCATCCATTTTTCAACCACAACTAGCTAATCTCTAAATGGCCGAGACTCGTTTTCCATGAAAAATTGTAGATTATACTCGTTTCTGAAGAGAAATTTCATAGTACCATCATAATGTATTCTGCAGTTCACCTTACCCTCCGTCTTCCATGCCTTCAACAAAGTTTTCCTCATCCTCTCAGCCTCTAATGTAAATGGTTTAGAACCTCTCATACGGTGTGTCTCCGAGGAGAATTGTAGTGGTCTTTGCCTTGATCCAAGATTCAGTTCTTGCATCGATCTCCAAAGTTCTCTCTCCGTTACGAGTCATTTTTACTCCTAAATGCAAGAAATCAAAATGAAAAGGGTCATACGAGAGTTTTTTTATGTCCACCAAATAGAAAACCAGGCCATAGATAGTTGTATGTTCATGTAGTTGTGATTCTCTCCATCTTTGAAGATTTCTATAAAGCACTTGATTATAACTACTAAATATGATATTACTATATCCCATCTTTATCATCTCTAATACTGCTTCCCTATGTGCAATAACTTCAGCCTCTAATACTATGTTTGCTACTGTTATCGCAGATGAACTTTGTAGTATTGTTCTGCCTTCAGGAGATTTGAGATCCAACTAATTCAAGCTACGCCTACCTGAGATGTCTAGAACGCATCTACATAGCAGTGCATATGAGGTTTGTCAGAATGGATACATGGTTGTCCGCTAGAGCTGTCAGCCGAGCGATCAGGCTAGTCAATCAATTCTTCTTCTCCCATGCTTTCAATAGTCCATTCCTCCATCTCTGCTAATGCCATATTCAGTATTGTGAGAATGGGAGTTCTTTCATTATGGAAGAGTAGATCATTCCTCATTTTTCATATCATCAATCCTAAGAAAGCAGCTACATTATAAGTGGTATCTTGGTTCTTTGATATTCCATTTAGAAACCATTTTACATTATGGTCAAGGGAATTTTGAGGAATTTGATCACCTTGAATTATTAGTAGACTTGAGAGTGACCATATTTCCTTAGAGATCCAACAATGGAAAAAGAGATGTTGTATAGTCTCCACCTCCTCTCCACATAACTGGCTTGTTGTGTTCACTATTAAACCTTTGCGTCTCAATATTATACCCATTGGAAGACTATTTTGAGAGGCTTTCCACCAAAATTATTTAATTTTAGGCATAGTTGGAAGGTTCCATATCTGTAAAATGTTTATCTCAAGTGAATTCAAAGGATATATATCATCACTATTGGTCAAATGGTACCTTGATTTGACTTTTTAATGACCATTATTATAATGAATCTATTCTTTATCATCTTCATAAGAAATAAACCTAAGCCTTATCCTTTTAATTATGGGAATACGATTAGGGTGGATCAAAGCAATGATTTTTTCCTCACCTAAGGCTCTTCCATCAACATCTATAAGTTTTGAGGCTTTAATATCTCTTGACAAACTTCCATTCTTCGTAGCAGCATGTCTTGGAGGAATTGTGGGCAGTCAATTATCCATTACAATTACAATTCTAATACATCTCCTATTCTCCCCAATTCATTTTATTCCACTTGATAATATATATCTCTTGTAGTATCTCTTCTCAAGTATAAAAAGATCTTGTGCTGGTCCTGCATCAAGAAAAGAACACTCAGAATAGTATTTGGCGTTCTTGACCCGAACTAACGAAGAACTTAGATTTTTCCATAATCATCAAGCTTACTTTGTGACTAAAGATGTATTAAAACAAAGCACGTCCTTTATACAAAGACTCCTTATCTTCTTTGAATTTACAATTGGGTTTCATGAAATCCAAAAGATTTTAATATATTCTTTGCAAAATGATATCACTAAATAATATATGCCTAGCAGATGGTCCACTTTTGCTGGTTCTAAAACTATGGATCAATCTTCTTCTTCTATAATTATGGAGCAATAATGATAAACTTAAAGTGCAAAATAAGTAAAGATATAGAGATATGAGGCAGGGCCGGTTCGGAGATTTGAAAAACTCTAAGTTTATACAGTTTTGTAGGCAGAGTTCTATATATAATTCTTTTTTTACTTGGTTTGGGGGTTAGTTGGTCTATGCATATTAATTCAAAAAATTTTAGAAATTTGAAACAAATGTTTCGTAACACATTACCGAGGTCGGCCCTGATATAAGGTCACTTTATCATATAATTTTAATCAGAGCCTGCCCTTGAGGAAACAGAGCAAACGAGTGCTTGCAGCCCTAAAAATAATAAGTATAAAACCAATCCTCAATTTTCATCATTTCACAATGGTTCATTTGGTCAGAGGTTCTTTTTAATGTTTTGGTGATCATGGATTGAAATTCTCTAACTAAAATTATATTGAGTGGCCTAAAACATTTTGGGTTTACGGTCCATATATTTTTAGGGCGGAACCCTGCCTTTAATAGAGGTGATATGTCTCACATGTACTTTTAAATTAGTTTAATCCGCATAACATCTGTAGTTATGTTTCTCCGGAAACGAGGATAACTTGATGAATGAAGATTGATCTTATCCACTAAAGATGTTAAAAGATAAAGAACAACGTGTCGTGTTGTTGACATGCAATATTGCCACACTATACCACCTGATCTTCGTGTCCTCTCTCTTCGTCTCATCATCGTTTTCTATGTTTTCTAATTGTATTTATGTAACGCTTTTGGGAATGAACATTGAGAGTCAATATCATCAAGTGTGTATTTTGCCTTGACCGACACAATGGAACTAATAAACGATTTCCTCAATCTAACGGCGCCTTTCTTCACTTTCTTTGGTCTCTGCTTCTTCTTGCCCCCGTTTTATTTCTTCAAGTTCTTGCAGTCTATCTTCTCGACCATTTTCTCGGAAAATCTTTATGGGAAAGTGGTTCTCATCACTGGCGCTTCCTCCGGCATCGGCGAGGTGTGGTTTAATGTCTTAAGTTTTCAAAACTGTAAACCTAACAAACTAATCGGTTATTTTAGTTACCTTATATGTTTTATAAATGTTTTACATATTTGAGTCTATTGCTCTCGCGAATGATCAGAATTTGGCATATGAGTACGCAAGTAGAGGTGCATGTTTGGCCCTGACTGCACGAAGGAAGAACCGTTTGGAAGAAGTGGCCGAGATTGCTCGTGAAGTGGGGTCTCCCAATGTTATCACCATTCATGCTGATGTTTCCAAACCTGATGATTGTAAACGGATCTTGGATGAAACCATCACCCATTTTGGAAGATGTAAGTCAAAATCGTCTAGTGATCCGATCACTATCCATAGGTTTATTGAAATAAATAACAATGATTAATTATTATATCCGATGCATGGAGACTTTATTTTATATATTTGATTCACATGAGATCATGAAAATTTTTCTAATATAATTATATTTATAATCAATACCTAAAACGATAATAAGAAACTTTAGATATGCAAAAATATAGGAATATGATCACAAAATTTTACTTTATAATCTTTTTTTTTCACCGTCTAAATCGATCGATTTTATTGATGATAAAGGTGAATACATCAAAATCTTATTAAAAAGATTTATTTAACGTAAAAATACACGAGTCTACTCCAATGGTCAGTTCTGTTTCACATGTTGTCCCAGTTAGAAGCCCAGTTAAAACATTGGCTCCTTTTATCTTACAGTGGACCATCTTGTAAATAATGCTGGAATAACGCAGATTTCAATGTTCGAGGACATTGAAGATATAACAAGGACAAAAGCAGTTCTGGTAATAAGAATATCTGTTGTGATTTGTAATATTAGAACACTCTTCAGTTTACTCTGAAACTGTCTCTTGCTAAATGTTTTATTGTTTATTAGGACACTAACTTTTGGGGATCGGTTTATACAACACGTGCTTCGCTTCCATATCTTCGACAAAGTAATGGTAAAATTGTTGCTATGTCGTCCTCCGCCTCTTGGCTAACCGCTCCAAGGATGAGCTTGTACAATGTAAGGCAAATATGTATATTTCATTTTTTCCTCAAGTACCCTAGTTGTGGCCAAATGTTATGCATAATATGCCAATTAATAGGCTAGCAAAGCAGCTTTGTTGAGCTTCTTCGAGACTATGAGGATTGAGCTTGGTGGTGATGTACACATTACAATCGTTACACCTGGCTATATTGAATCAGAACTCACACAGGGCAAGTACATCTCAGATGAAGGCAAGTTAATAGTGAACCATGACATGAGAGATGTAAGTTAGTTCTGACTCGATAAGCAATAGTGTCGTCGTAGTTGAATAATTTATTTATCTATCCGTACGGATCTCTTTTTTTTTGCAAAATTAGGTTCAAATAGGACCATTTCCAGTTGCATCGGCATCTGGGTGTGCCAAGGGGATAGTGAATGGTGTATGCCGAAAACAGAGATATGTGACGGAGCCTCCATGGATGAGGGTTACATACATCTGGAAAGTGTTCTGCCCGGAGGTTATTGAGTGGTTGTGCCGGTTACTTTTCATGACCGGAGCTGGTACCTCTGAGGAGAACGCACTCAACAAGAAGATCGTGGACATTCCTGGTGTACGTAGTGTTCTCTACCCGGAATCTATCACGACGGAGGAAATCAAGTGGGAGTAGAAGATGGGTCAGACATATTAAGTAGATCAGATGGTATCTTAAAAACGTGTTCAGTGAGTATAATAGTATGTTTGGTTTTGTGAATGCCCTTTTGACTATGTCTGTGTGACAGTTTGTTTGGATTTGTAATAAGTGAAATTTGCTCGCAATTGAAAAATAAGTGAGTTTGTTCAGACAGATATTCGTAAACGATCAGGAAATTAGAACACAAGAAAATGATCACCTTCCACGGGGTGGGGTTCGTCATCCGTTATCCACTGAAACACAACAACCGTTTTTGCGTTGCACGGACGAAAACCAAAGTCTTTGGTTTCTAGTAAATATGGATCTTATTCAATGAATGATTGTAAAAATGTTGTTCAATTTCTTTCTTAATGCATCGATGAATCGATGTGAGACTGATTTATACATCTGTCCTCACGTTCAGTTGTCTAAAGTATGTTTTTTTTTTTTTTTTAGATAACCACAAGGTACATCCATTGTCTTTTATATATATATTCATCGAACTTTTCGCTAAAGAAGAATAAAGACCAAAGTGCTTACATGGATAGATGAAATACCAATTTAATCTTGTCTTTTTGGCAAAACTATCGCCCACGATATTACAAGATCGCAGAATATAAAAAATAAAATAAAAAAACGAGCTTTTCAGCTTTGCGAAATCATGCAACTCGACAGCAGACGAAGACCATTCTGAAGGTTTTATGACCAATAATATCAGCTGCATGAACATCTATAGTAAAAGCAACCTCTGTTGTTGTTGATGAGGTCAAAACTTCCATTGCCCATAGAAATGCTTCTAGCACTACAAGAAAAAGGCCCATTTGCGAATAATATTTTACTTGCAAATTCCTCGCAAATCCTGATTTGCGAAAAAATTGCGAGTAAGATCATCCCGTTGCTATACGTTACTCGCAAATCTTGTTTTTAAAAAATAAATAAATATGAATATAATTATACTTTTTATATTTAAAACATTTTTAAAAGAAAACTGGAAAAAAAACATTTAAAATATTTATAATATTTTTAAATGTTTACGAAACCGAAATAAAATAAAACCTAAATCTAAATTTAGTCCGGCTACTACTGCTGCTGCTGTTGGTGCTCCTGCTCCCTGTGCTCGTCCTGCTACTTTGCGTAGAAAGCTGCGAACACTGGGTTCGATTCCGCCATAAACTCGAAAAGCGCAGAATAAGAGTTAACCTTCTATTTGACGAAGGTTAGCTCAAACTGCGTCTCCCCTAACAAAGGCTTTTTCTGCTGCAACTTTGCCTCAAGTCTAAACACCAGACGTGGCTGAGGACGCCTTTGACTGCAGTGAACCAAACCAACCTTTCGACTTGGGAGCGAGTTACAAAATAAAATAAATAAAAAAGTTTTTTAATATTTTAAAAAATAATCGTATTATTTTCTTATTAAAAATTATAATGACTACTAAGTTCGGCGAAAATGTGGTTCTTTCTCGAACTGCGACAGACCCGTGGATTGTACCGAGCTATCTGGGTTCTCCATCGACATCTCTATCTCAGCTGCATCAATCCGCGATGTCACCTCGTTGTAGAAGCGCTCGGACTTTGATTCTACCCAAGTCTGGTCGGTACTCTGCTTCGTCTATTGGAGCACAACTTGGAAGTCGACTGTGTCAGAGTTTGTAGAATCGACCTTATTTTTAAAAGTTCTGAAGTCATAACTACCGTAAGAAATTTAATAATTTTTTTACTAATAAATAGTTTTAAAAAAAAGACTTACAAATTTTCGGGCTTTCGCCTTGAAGGAGTGTTGTCCGGTCCGATGGGTCGCATCATTCTGCAGTGTCTCTGAATTCTTCCGGGCCGTAATACAACGATCGTTTTTCGCCTTGTGCGTTTCCGCCGTCCAATGCACAACTAGGCCGGCCCAAACATCCCGGTCCATCCAGTCGGGGTTCGCTTAGGGATTTTTCTTCCACTTCAACTTCCAGCGGCCGACTTGATCGGGGAGCCCCACTTTGAGATTTTTTCAAACTCATCCAGGACCAGCTCGGTCTGCGAGTAATCCCAATTATATGTTTGCTGAAAAAAATAAAATTAGTAGATAAAAATACTTAATTTTAAGTAGGAAAAGTAAAGTAAAAAATACAGCAAACGAGGTGAACCACTCATCGACAACGGCTCGCAGAGTCTTGTTCGAGCTAGTGTAGGGCGCCGAGTAGTGCTGATGGCTCAGGTTTTCACCCAAGAAATCACTGCAAGCGTACAGTTAGTACGTTGTAGTGGTTCGGGTATCGAATCCATAAAGACCAATGTGTGCAAAGAACTTTTAGANGAAAGAAAGCAATGAAAACAAAGTTGTAAAACGATTGGAGGAAGACGCTAGGCATAGGGCGTTCTCAGGGAATTTATTTCATCCGGATTATAGATTGTTTAAGGGGAAGCAATTAAGAACCATCTCAGCTCAATT
>OVAN01007806.1:0-19111 GCA_900406275.1 Anastatica hierochuntica | reverse complement strand
CTAGTTGATCATTTCTCTATGAGGCCTTAATCATAGGTTAAACTTCTTCGGTAGGCTCTTCAACTAATGGGCCAGATTCAGGCCCAACACTTACCATCCACTTGCCTTTTCCTTTCATGCTCATGTATGAACTCCTAGTTCATGTTATTTACTGCCAATTCTCGGCCATCTCCCCACCATGTACTCTACCTAGGTTCCTTCTAGGCAGTTCTTGTTGTACCCTAGTCCTTACACAGGAGGTCGTTCCTTGCAAGACTTGTCCTTCATGCTCAAGTCCTTGTCCATATTTGAGGTTATCCTTATACCTCTTTCCTTAGGGCATTCTTTTAGCCCCAGGTTGAACTTGGTTGAGCGAGGTATGAAACTTGCTTACTGACTCACCATGCTTCCATTGCGCTCTCTGATTTCAGACATTCTTCCGACGGCTCTGGCACAACAAATGCCGCAGCTGAAGATCCTGACGACTCTAAAATAGGAACATTTAGAAATGACTTCACGACGAAGAACTACAGCAGCTGGTCAACAGAAGTAGTTACCTAGTTGCCCATGATAACTACCACTGGTCCTTGCGCGCTGAGTCCGTGACTATAGAGCAGCTACAACCCGCCTGCGATGTTGTAGTCACGTCCGTACATGAGTCTCAGTTGAATGTACTAGCACGTGAGCTCTGCCAATTCTAACTTAGACTTTGGAACTGGAACGACGGGCTACAAGAAAGAAACTGACATGGAATGAGGACTCCCCTCCTTGGATAACACTAGGACTCTGAAACCTAAGAACCTAGACTCGCAAGCACACGCAATTTAATAAAACCGGACACATAACCCTACAGCTGGAACTTAATACCCCTTGCAGGCTCTAGATCTCGGCTTTGGTACCCTTTGCAGGCTCTGGATATGGCAGCTAAATAGCAACGATCAGTGGCACTGGAGATGTATTCTGGTTGATAGCGGTAGCCGGGACTCGAAACCCTTGCAGTCGATGCTCTGACAACTTGGAACTCGGAAGAAAACTCTTGCGCTTAGAAGCTAGACTAAAGCCCAATTGGTGATTTTGAAATTCTTTCTAATTTTTGTGGGCCCAGAAAACTAAATAAAATTTTGGAAAATTTTTTGTCTTTCGCGAATCTACGACCCTCCGAGTCAGAACCGAAGCGGCCTTTAACCTAGGCTCTGATACCATTTGTAACGACCACGACCCGGGGGCACCGGGCTGCTCCAAATGGTACCGCCAAAACTGGAGCAAACTTCACCAACCGGTCAATAAATTCGCTTCTAATTTTTACCTGCAGAAACACCAAAAGAAAAAAGGGAGAAAGAGAGGGGTGAGTGACTTTTCAAACAAGCCACTCAGTGAGGACGAACCGGACTCCGCCTCACCCACTACCCGCCTAACCCCGCTAGACTAGAATTAGACCACAACCCATAAAAAAAAGCACAGAAGACACCTAGTGTGTCGCGCAAGCAACTACCAAACGCGGTGGCTTACGACACCACCTGTCACAACCCCGTCCCATACCAAGGATTCTCCAGATGATATCACCAAAACGACTTTTGTCCAATCCAGACTCGATTGACACGTCCAGTACATATTAAAGACTAGTTGTAGCCCTAGACACCTAGCAAACACAGGCCTCAAGACTTGGTGTCAATTTTACCCCTCGCAGCCATAACCAATCCTAGTTTACACATCATCGGATTCAATCATGGCCCTAACAGTCTCCCACAGAACCTGTAGCAACCGGGCCAGTGACCTGACTGACATTTACATACCCTCCGAAAAACCGGTATGTCCGGACTCAGGGCTTTCTTTTTAAACCCGTCAGTCCTCTTGCTTATGTAGCTCAACTGACGGGCCGTCCCGCGCAGTTTGTTGCCCTCACCAAAGGACTCACCTAACGGGGGACAGTGCCATCCCGCACACTCTGTTGCCCACACGCACGACTCACCTAATGGGGGACAGCAGTGCCCTCTACCAGTGGCCTCTTACCCCCGATAGAGACAATCTCCGACTACCGCCGCAACGGTACTACACCAAGGCAAGGGGGAAAACACCCACATGCTTCACGATCCTACAGTAGGCTCCACGCCCACTGGAGGGGACCATCCATTTCATTCTACTCCTAATTAATTCAGCGTGATTCTCAAACAATGCCATATTAGACCTATTCAATTTTAGGACGTAGGTTATCACAAACACTATCATAGGCTCGACTTAGCAACCCAACAAGCAATTGCACTTAGACGTATAAGACTTTATATCATAGCAATACATAATACATACTCTTATTCGTGTCGAGACTTATAGCTCGACACTGGCTGATACTCTAATCCTAGCCTAACGAAATTAGACAGATAACGAGGGAAACGGGGACGAGAACTCCTCACCTTGGCCTAATCGTTTGATAGCTGCCGTGGTCGACGACTTATACTCCCATCTCCGGGACTTTTGCAAAGTCCTAAGCGGCGTCCTGATTTCCCCGGCTTGACCCTTCGCCAACCTCCCTCTCACCTGAACCAACACCTTCCCCTTTAATACCACTAGTAGCTCCTCCTTCGGAAGAGGATGAACCCCGAAAAGAAAACCAGTTAGTCCTCTAAACCGGAAATCTTACCCAAAAAGGAAACTTACTATTTATAGAAACCTGCTATAAATAGTAGCTACCCTAAAAGGCAACTTCCTAAAAAGGAAAGTCACTACAAAGGGAGACCTGTCCTAAATGGAAACTTTCCTCAAAAGGAAATTTTCAAAAGTGGAAACCTTCCAAACATGGAAACCTGCCATTTCGGGAAAGTTCCAAAAAATGGAAAGTTCCGAGAGTCAGGAGCTTACCGAGGTGGAAGACTCCTGAGCTGCGTCTTCGGAGTTCCGGTCTCCCTCTTCAGCACCGGTTCCTGAAGACTCTGCCTGGCGGACACTCTCTCGCCATGTGTCCGGTCTCACCGCACTTGAAGCAAGCGCCTTCTTCGCGGCTCTGAACGGCTCATATTCTTCCACCCATTCTTCTCTGGACCGCTTCCGAGAACCTTCCGCTTTGGCTTCCCAACATTGATGCATGGTAGATCCGCATAATATTGCAACTCCATCTTCTGGTTTAGCGATTCCGGTTTGCTTCTCTGATCCGGTTATCTCTCCGGTTTGGTTCACCCCTTTGGTTTGATCCCTTGATCTGGTTTCCTTTCCGGTTTGGTTTACCTTTCCGGTCTTCTCGGAACCATCACCCGGTTCGGTTTCTCCGGTTTCCTTCTTCTCCAAGAAACCAGAGACCCTAGCTTCTTCACCACTAACTGACTTGAGCCGCAAGCCATCTCCCCCACCTAGGGTTTCCGCCGCCACAACACCTCCGAGAGCTCCCTCTCTGAGCAACCGCATCGCCGCCGCTAGCATCTCCTCCACCGCGGTTCCAACTCCTTCCGCGATCACATCTCCGCCACGGTTCCGTTTTTCTCCTCGGTTCTTCTCGCCAACACAACAACAACAACAACAACTACAACAACAACGACAACAACAACACCAACAACGACAACAACAATCTCCTCTCGCCTCTGAACCATCGCCGCTCCACCACTCTCCACCATCGCGACACGTCATCTCCGCCACGACCACCGTACGATGTCGTCTCCTCCATCACCATGACCGAGCTACACTCCTTCACCATTGATCGTCGCAACATCATCTTCTCCGCACGTCATCGTCTCGAAAGCTCCGCCTCTCTCTCGGGTCTTCACCACCACGGCGTCGCGTCGCCACGGCTCCACCTCCCATGATCGACGTCGCCATCACCACCACCAACCTCTCTCTCCCGCGTCACTCTCTCTCTCTCTCTCTCTCTCTCTTTCTCTCTCTCGCATGATCACATCTCTCTTTCTCCTCCAACCCACGGCGCCACCACTCTTCCTCCTCGTCTCCTCTTCACGACCAAAACACACACACACACTAGCTTTAGGGTTTTTTTTTATATATTTTCTTTTCTTTTTGGGCCTTACGAACCCAATGGACCGGGTGTTACATAATCATTGTGAGAGACCTTGTTGGCAAACTTTACATATCTATCTTCGTATTTATTTTTATTCAACACAAACAACATATCTTATACACATTGGTTATCGTATCGTTCCAGGACGATGAACCCCTAAAAATTTGGAATCACTATTCTTAATAGCCCATCCCTGCTCCAAGTGCAACAATAAATTTGATGCTAGTATTCTCTATGAAACTTGCCAGGTTCTAGACAACTAATTGAAGATAGTGATTGGTAGTTAACCACTATTTTTTAGGTGTGCACGAACTAAAACCACTGATCATAATGCCTACAGAGAAATATAAATGATCTCTTACTCTACTCACACAAATTCAGCAGAAACGTTATCATGATTCACATTGCTGGGGAGTGGTCTGGAAACTTTGAATGGTTCTTAATGTTTATACTTAATGTCACAAAACCAAACGTATTGAAAAGGTTTTCTGTGTATTCATCGAGAGGCTTAACATCCTCTTATATACATAATAGTCGTGATCTAATCTCTATACAAAGTACCTTGAGTAAAAAGACTAAACTATACATTTTGAATATAATAGATATGTACATAATAAGTGGTCCAATACGCCCCCTCAAGTTGGAGCATGCAGGTTACAAATGCCCAACTTGCCAATGAACCGATCAAACTCATTCTTACCGAGAGCTTTAGTAAAAATATCCGCTAGTTGAGTAGATGAAGTCACATACCGCATAGTAATCGTACCCTTTACTATCTCATCTCTGATAAAATGACAATCCCGTTTGATATGTTTCGTGCGCTCATAAAAAACCGGGTTCGCGACAATATGTATCGCTGCCTGACTGTCACAAAACAAGATTGTAGGTGCCGTGAACACCACATCCAAATTCGATAAAAGATAACGAATCCATATAATCTCCTGAACCGTGAGAGACATAGCACGATATTCAGCTTCAGCCGATGATCTGGAGAAAACATCCTGCTTCTTAGTCTTCCAGGAAATCGGTGAATCACCAAGCTGAACAAACCATCCAGTAGTTGACCTCCGCGTACGAGGACAACCTGCCCAATCTGAATCACACCAATCAACTAAAGTAAGATCCTTATGTGCCTGAAGAAGAATACCTTGTCCCAGATTTCCTTTCAAGTGACGGACCACCCGAAGTGCAGAGTCCCAATGAGCGTATTTGGGCTTCTGATAAACTGAGACAAGACATGAACCGAATAAGAAAAATCTGGCATCATAACCGCCAAGTAAATCAACTGACCAACCAAATGAACATAACCAACCGAATAATTGACTTGGACGTGCTAGTGGTCGGCGCAGCGTTGAAGAATGCAGTGGCGGGGGCGATGGACAACGGCACCGCCGGAATCGCCGCCGGAATTGCATGAGCAGGACAAGCCATCTCGGTCTCACCTTCTCCCTCTTCCACGATGAGTGTGAAAGGGGAGAATTCCTCCCTCTCCTCAGAATCAGGACGATAGGAGGGAAGATCGATAGGAGAAGAGGGGAGAAGGGATCTCTCCGCAGAGGACCCTTGGGTGTCTCTGATCACAAGCGCCAAAGACACGGGACCCTGGTCAGAAATTGAGGCGGCCGCAGAGGCAGAGGTGCGCTTCGAGGGTTTCTTACGAACTAAGGGAGCAACAAAATCCATGGGAACTTCGGAAGAGCAGAAGAAACATGGAAGAGCAGGGATTGCAGGAGACCAATTGCAGCAGAAAGCACAAAAATCGCGAAATAAAGCAAGCAAATAAGGAGAATAGGGAAAAACGGAGCAAACCTTTTCTTTTTCTTCAAAGGGGAAGTTGAATCGTAATGAGGAGGGAAGGCAAAAGGTATCACCTTTCAATGACACATCCCTTAGGCGTGGTGACGTGGACGGCGGATTAGACGCATCTGGGGCCCACGCGGCAAATCAAATCTTTCTAAAATTTCGCTAAAACAAGATCTCAAAATCAATTTTCCGGTTCATTTAAGGCAATTTAGATCAGTTTACTCTGAATCGGATCCAATCATAATCCTCTTGCCTTAAGAAAAGCTAATCACGAGATCCTAGTCCCGGGGATCTCCGACCAGCTTCCATAAGCCAAGCTAGGGGGGGGGGGGCTATTGCTGGGGGTGATACCCACCATACCCGGTTTAGAGTAAACCGACCTAGGAGCCAATTAAAGAACAGGGGCGCTAATGGGCCGCTAAGGCCCACCAGGAAGAAGGCGGCCTTCTGCGCAAGGAGGAAGTGAGGCCCGGGCAATTCAAGCTGAAGGTCGAATCAAAACTGAAGAATTCAAATTAAATGAGAAGGATAAATACACATTAATGGAGCGGTTACTAGGAAGGAGAGGATAAAAGGAGGAGAGGGAGCTCAAGGAAGGGGATCAACTTCTTTTTAGAGTTTTACTAGCAATTTTTGTAAACATATCTCTCTAAAATCAGTAAAGCTACGACTTTTGTTCACATTGCAGTACGAATTATATACCCCATATTCTGTGTGGATTTCAGATCCAACAATGTGTATAACACCTAGGTGGTGATTCGTACACAAGAAGAAAAATGAATATGCTGCTAAAACTGATTATTGCTTGTTGGCTTTTTAATATTTTCTATATGAGTATATGATGTATCGATCTAGTTGCATTTTTTTTTATAATTGGTTTAAGAATCTAAGATTGTGACCTCTAAAGTCGGAAACTTCTCATGGCTTTGTAATTCTTTGGACTTGTAATTTTGCTTAGTTTTTTCGGATATTTTCGGTTATAAAAGATTATTTCGGTTAGTTTGGAAATGAACATAATTACTAGAAAATGTTCATCTCCAAATCGATGTTTGAATATGATATCTGAACTAATCCGAAGCGAAATTTGATACCCATATAGATCAAAAATCTTAAAATCGAAAAAACTAGAATCGATCGACTCGTATCCTGAACCAAACTGAATATCCGAATGTCAATGACTAATTAGTACTACAAATTTTCCGTTTAAAAAGTCACCTAGTAATACATAATATATATTGGGCCCAGATTTAGAAATGATTAATCTAACTTAGTGCCCATTAAACAACTGATTACATAGTTATGTGCACGCTATATTCATACCATGTTCATTTCATAGTTACTAGCTGCAGTGATCAGCGATAGTGATTAGCAGCAGTGATCGAAGATAATTTTTGTTGTTCGTTTCGTAGTCGCTGGCAATTGATGACTAGTCTCTGCGATCAGTTTGTTGTGTTATTAGTTTGACAGTCGCTAATGGTAGCGATAATTTAATTTTAATTTTAATTTTGTTTTGATTTTAATTTGATTTTAAATTCTAATTTTGTTTATTAATTAGTTACTTTTTTGAAATATCTTTTTTTATCCAAAAGAATTTTAAATTATTTAAAGAAAATCTAAAAAAGTAAAAGAAAAAAACTCGTTGGATCCACTTTCCTTTTTTCACAGATACACTTTCCAATAATATCGATTTGAATATCTTTCCAAAATTTCAGAAACCCTACAAACAACCAAACGCAACGATCTCATGATGTCAGGCCAATATTCCAACCGTACCCTAGCCTACATGACCAAGAAAGATGCAGAAGTGAAGTTTCCACGGATAATGAGAGTTAAGACAAGACTCCAGCTGTTACACACGTCAATCTTACTTGACCTTGACCGAAATGGCAAGTTACCTAGATAATTAACTACTTTTCAAAATGAAATTAACTTTAATAAATGCTCTTTCGAAAAATGCCACTTTATTCTTAAACCAAATGTCACAATTAGACCGTATAAAACCAGTTATGCAGGAAAAACAATATCAACATTATAAACCCTTACTAAAATATAGGAAATTCTTTTAACAAAATCCAGCACTCGAACGAGACTCGTCTTGAACCTTCACTGATATCTAAAGGCGAAAAGGGGGNAAAGGGGGGGGGGGGGTGAATAATACACAGTCATTCAGTGAAGGAGATCATGTTTGTCCACATGATTCTCAACACTACTAACCAACCAGCATACGGAATATACTAACTCTAGAAAATGCATCACACAACATGTTCAACAATAAATAATCACATCGAATCATTTATATCAACAAACAAATTTATCAAAACACATCAATACAACTCATATTCATATCCAATAATAATAAAGACATGACAAATTGGGCTGACCGTCGCCTCGAAAGGTCGTACGCCACCTTGGGTTCGTCAGCCGATTTACGGGCTTCGACGAAATCGTCATGTCCCGTCCTAAGTCCGGCTACACTAACTTTAACGGGATCGTCATGTCCTCATTCTCAGTTGCACTTCATACAATTCAATTTATGTTATCCACATCACAACTTAACATTAACATATCACATCATAAACCATAAGCTATCATATCATCATCACAACAATCATCATGCATCAATCACTATCAATCAACAAACAATATCTTAGACCGAGAAATTACGCATACAACTTGCCTAGAAGTACTAAGAATCCACAGATCATGCCCTTACCTTTGCCATAAGGTTGAAAAGTGATTTCTGGAAAATAGCGGCCAAAGCGGTTGAGATGCCGTTCTGGCGATATGAAACTACGTTCTGGAATCTACAGTTTGGCGCTCTCTGAAACTGCAATTGTGTTCAAAAGGAAGTTAGGGTTTCTGGTTTGATAGACCAATATGATTCTTGGCCAGAAAAAACGTGAATACACTTTGATTCGTACCTCTAATTATGCTAAAGATAATTGCTTTGATATCCTTTCAATGATATCTTTCTAGAGATACCTTAATGCCTCCTAACTATCTCTGGTTCACCGGGAAACCTTCCCGCAAAACCCTCCTTGAATCTGGAAAAACAGGTTTCAGAATATTGATTTTTCGCTAACTTTAAGATCGAATAACTGGCAGAGTTTACCTCGAAATTGAGTGTTCTTGGTGGATATGGAGATCTGGAAACGTCAGCTTTACAGTGATACCAAGTTCGTCATCTAAATCTATCTGAATCAACAGGAAAATGTTCGTCAATATGCCTATCTAAAAATTACTTCTAGGTCGTGCCCCTTAAAATAGTAGTAGTAGCTTAGGGTTTATGTCAACTAAAAGACGAAAATTCTAAGGTTTGAGTTTAAAACGTGGGTCTTACGTTTAGGGTTTTGGGGTTTTCTTGGGAATGAGCCGTGACAATTATCCCCCAATTAGAAAAAACTTGGGATCGGCTCCATTCTAGTCCTAGAAGAGTTCAAGATGATCCACCTTCATCTGGTTTGTACCAATTCGCAAATCATTTCTCGAACTCCATCCCTTTATCAATGGACTTGAAATAGCCAGATCCTTTCACCTTTGTTTCTTTGGGGTCCATGTTTTAAGTAGGTACAACTCGAGTAGTCAAATCATTTTCCAAGTCTGAGGGTAGATGCACTATATTCAGTTCAATTTCTTTATCCACTTTTCACAACACTAACGTGAAATAAATTTTGAAAATATGCCAATTCATGGAGTGAATATAACCTACATGCTACAACATTATAACAAATGGTCTCATGTACCGTGGTCTTTTTTTGTAAGCATTCTCAGCTTATATATCTCTCTACATGTCCTCATTTGTAGGTACACCTCATCACCAACTTCGAACTCCAGAATCATTCCTCCTTTTGCCACATAGGTTTGATGACTTCCCTAAGCTTATCTTGAATAAAGCTTCTTGGAGCTTAGACTATTGGACAATAACTGGATCCAAGTCTCAACGCTCCCCCACTTTGGTCCTACACAAGGGTGTATGACATGGTCGTACATGAAGGGACTAGTAAGGTGTCATCCCTATCCTTATGCTTGTACGATAGTTGTTGTTGAATGCGAGCTCTACTAACGAGAGTTACTTTACCATGTTTTCCAGTCTAGCACACATTCCCTTACCATGTCCTCCAAATTTTGGATTGTCCACTCCGAGTGTCCATCTGTCTAAGGGTGGTATGATGTGTTGAGATGTACCTTTTTCTCATTGTCTTCTAAAAGGCCTTCCAGAACATCGACGTAAACTTGGTATTCCATTCGGATACTATACCGACGGATACTCCATGCAATCTCACGGAACATCCAAGTACTTATGTGCAAACTGATCTGCTCCATCCGTTTTTTTTCTTTTTCTGGTAAGAAATGTGTAGACTTGGTGAGTCAGTCCATGATAACCCATATGGTACTTTTTTCTCTAATGGTATTTGGGTGTCTGGTGAAAAAATCCATTGTTACCATAGCCCATTTCCATTTTGGTAAAGGTAAGTTCCGGAGAAGCCCACCTGACACTTAATGATTAGCTTTGAAAATCTAACAAGATTGACACTTTGATACCCAAGCACAACATCCCTCTTTTTGACACTTTAGTGGTAGTATCGTTTAAAGTCTTATTACATCTAGGTACTCCTCCACTTGGTTTCCAACCCTGCCTCGAAGTTTCCTTCTTCGTAATAAGGTTTTGTACATCTCCTATATACTAGAGATGTGTTCTCTCTGTTGACCCGATTCTATTGAGAATTCATCTTTGCACCCCATTTCCATTATAAGACTTGTGAAACTAGATCATCCACTTCATCTTACCTTTCATGCTTAAGTCCTGTCTTATGGGTTCTATCTACCAATACCAATGCTCTATTGGTCACATGTAACGTCTTAACCAAGGTTCCTTCTAGGTGGTTCTTGCTCTACAATAATTCTTGCAGAGGAGGTCTTTCCTTCTGAAACTACTCTTACTTTATCGCACTCTCATCCATAGTAGAGGTTTTTTCCTTAATCTCTATTCTCATAAGGTGTTCTTTAAGTTAAACTCAGTCAAATAGTCTACATTACTTATTAATACCGCTCCATTAGTCATTTTTTCTATGTTCCTTTGTGATACTTCTTCCCATGGTGACATTTTTAAGTCAGTTTGCTTTAGAATCTCATCCTTCAAATACTTAAGCTCTCCCTTATGCATGTCTCGTATCCTCTGTTATGTGATTCTTTCCACATTCATCTTGACACAAAGATTAAGCTTGGTGCTTTGAAGCTCGTGGTCCTCATTCATTGGTTGACACATTTTCCTACCCTTTCAAGCCTTTAGATCGGTTCTTGTACAATTATTCAGCATACATCCTTGTCTAGCAACATGATTTAAAAACGGTAACCAAGACCGTTGCAGCTTTACATGACATGTCAGTCCTGAGAAATCATGTTTTTGTTGTGCTCTATTAACTTTCATCCTCTTGAAAAACTTATCCCTGTAGTGGTTTCCCAACACTATCCTTGTGGATTCATCCACCACGCTTCCGCTACGTAGGACATGTCAGAAATACACTTCAGGAACTCTTTCCTTAGAGTCAAGCAATGCATATCCTTCTCCTCGGAAATGGTGGGTTTTTTATTGTGCCCTTATGAACAACTGGGACGTCCATTATCATAGCGACAAACTTCCTTTAAATCTCTATGGAGTACTCATGCTTCGAATAGTTCTTACACTTAAGTGGGATCCTTCTCTTCCACAAGATTAACTATCAATACCTTCTGAGGGAAAGAAATATCACATGAGAAGATTTCTTGTCTCCACTGCTCCGATGTGAGATGCTATCCAACATCAGTATGGCCTCGCCAAAATTCCTTAACATTTTTCTTGCCTTATCCAATCATGATATGGAGATGGGCCCTCCAACTATCTAGTTGATATCCACCGTGTGGTCCTGTTCCCCACAATCTTTCCTTACCACCATTACTTATATTTTCATCCTTGACAGTCATGGCAGACAATACTTCGTTAAACTCCATTATCAGATCTTTCTTGTCGCCGGTTGGAACTGTAGTCGTATCCGGAGCCATCTCAATACTGTAGATAGCTCCTTAGAAATAAATGTGTCCATTGCAGTTTGGTCATCCACTACGTTTTTTTTACTTAGCTTTTCACAATGATATGATATAATTCCTTTTCCAGCATTTTGTTTACTTTACCAAAATTTTCAAAGTCTCCTCCCTGATACAACATCACAACCATGGACTCCATGTCCTATATCTCTTCTCATTCCACATCAAACCAAGCGGATAGATAACAGTATATAAGAAACAACTTAAAAGAAGACAAATTTACAACTACAAAGTTTCAAGCGTAGAATCATTGGTCCTATTTTTTTATTATTACTTTCATCAATCCCCAAAGAAATTTTTTGAAAACCTTTTCTTTTCTAGGACCACCCTTCCGGGTCACAACCGACTTGACTAAATCTAGGCTCTGATAACAAAATGTAACATCCGTCTCTCTTACTTGACTGGTAAGTTACCTAGTTAATTAACCACTTTTCAAAATAAAATTAAGTTTCATAAATGCTTTCCAAAAAATGCCACTTAATTCTTAAACCAAATATCACAATTAGACCATATAAAACCGATTACGCTGGAAAAAAAACTCACCATTATAAACTCGTAATAAAATATTTTGTAAAATTCATTTAACAAAATCAAGCACTCAAGCGAGACTTGCCTTGAACCTTCACTAATACTTGAAAGGGGGAAAGGGGGAAAAGAGGGAAAGGGGGGGGGGGTGAATAACACACAGTCATACAGTGAGGGAGGTCATGTCTGCCCACATGATTCCCAACACTACTAACAAACTTGCATACAAAAATTATTAACTCTAGAACATGCATCACACAACATGTTCAACAATCAACAATCACATCGAATCATTTATTTCAACAAGCACATTTATCAAAACACATCAACATAGATCATATTCATATCCAAGAATAATAATAACATGACAACTTGGGTTGGCCGTCACCTCGAAAGGTCATACGCCACCTTGGGCTCGTCAGCTGGTTTACATGCTTATACGGGATCGCCATGTTCTTGTCCTTAGTCTGACTACACTAAATTTCACGGGATCGTCATCTCCTCATTCTCAGTCGCACTTCACACAATTCAAATTATGATATGCACATCACAACTTAACATTAACATATCACATCATCAACCATAAGCTATCATATCATCATCAACATCATCATCACAACAATCATCATGGATCAATCATCACCAATCAACAAACAACCTTCTAGACCTAGCATTTACACATACAACTTGCCTAGCAATACTAAGAATCCTCAGATCGCGCCCTAACCTATGCCATAAGGTTGAAAAGTGGTTTATGGAAAATAGCGGTCTAAGCGGTTGGATCGATGTTCTGGCAATATGAAACTGCGCTCTGGAATCTAGAATTTGGCGTTTTCTAAAACTGCATTTGCGTTCAAAAGGAAATTAGGGTTTTTGGTTTGACAGAACAAGATGATTTTTGGCAGAAAGTAACGTGAATAACTTTATATTTGTACCTTTAATTAGGCTACCGATAATTTCTATAAATTCCTTTCAACGATATCTTTCTAGAGAAACCTTAATCGCCTTCTAACTCTCTCTGGTTCACTGGGAAACCTTCCAACAAAACCCCTCCATGAATCTGGAAAATAAGGTTTCAGACTAGTTATTTTTTGCCAACTTTAAGATCAAATAATTAGCGGGTTTTACCTCGAAATTGAGTGTTCTTGGTGGATATAGAGAGCTGGGAACGTCATTTTTCCAATGATAATATGTTTGTCACCTAACTCTTTCTGAATCAACGGAAAACGTCCGTCAATATGCCTATATGAATCTGGAAAATCAATTCTGAACAGATTTAAGAAAAATAATGATTTTTTGTCAACTTGTAGATCAGATTGTGGATGGAGTTTACCTTTGATTTGATATTCGAAAGTTGATGTGTCTTCTTTGCAACAAGATCTATTAATCCAATTCAAAATCGATGCATTCCTTCTTTTGATTTGGTCGGAAACTGCTCTCCAAGTGAGCTACTTGGCACTGTTTTCACCCCGATGATCACAACGATTGATGGCTTCGATTTTGGTGATTTTAGCATAGTTTAACACTCAAATTTATCTAAAAATGTCTTCTAGGTCGTGCCCTTTTAAATAGTAGAAGTAGCTTAGGGTTTATGTCAACCAAAAGACGAAAATACCCTTAATTAGGGTTTGAGTTTAAAACTTGAGCCTTACGTTTAGGGTTTTAGGGTTTTCTTGGGATCATACCATGACAATTCTCCCCCACTTCGAAAAAAGTTCTTCCTCAAATTGCACGACTTTGTACGACTCCACCTTAGTTCTTGAAGATCTTATGATTATCCACCTCATTTGTTTTTCACCTATTCGCAAATCGTTTCTTGAACTCCATCCCTTTCTCAACGAACTTGAAATAGTCAGATCATTTCACCTTTGTTTCCTTGGAGTCCATTTTTTAAGTAGGTACAACTGGAATAGTCAAATAATTTTTGAAGTTTGAAGGTAGATGCACAATAATCTGTTCATTTTCTTTATCCTCTTTGCACAACACTGACGTGAAATAGATTGTGAAAATATCCCAATTCTTGGAGTGAATATAGCCTACATGCCAAAACATTATAGCAAAATAGATGCTGTTCTTCTCTGATTTGGTCGGAAACTGCTCTCCAAGTGAGCTACTTGGCACTGTTTTCACCCCGGTGATTACAACGGTTTACAGCTACAATTTTGGTGATTTTGGCATAAATTCGCTATCATATTTATCTAAAAATGTCTTCTAGGTTGTGCCCCTTTAAATAGTAAAAGTAGCTTAGGGTTTATGTCAACCGAAAGAGGAAAATACCCTTAATTAGGGTTTGAGTTTAAAATGTGGGTCTTACGTTTAGGGTTTTGGGGTTTTCTTGGGATCGAGCCGTTGCAATTCTTCCCCACTTAGAAAAAAAATTCTTCCTCGAATTGCACGAATTGGTACGGCTCCACTCTAGTCCTGGAAGAGCTCAAGATGATCCACCTTCATCTAGTTTGTACCAATTCGCAAGTCATTTCTCGAACTCCATACCTTTCTCAACGGACTCGAAATAGTCAGATCTTTTCACCTTTATTTCCTTGGGGTCCATGTTTTAAGTAGGTACAATTCAACTAGTAAATCATTTTCCAAGTATTAAGGTAGATGTACTGTATTCAGTTCAGTTTCTTTATCCACTTTGCACGACACTAACGTGAAATAAATTGTGAAAATATGCCAATTCATGGAGTGAATATAGCCTACATGCTACAACATTATAACAAATGATCTCATGTATTGTGGTCTTTGTTTTGTAAGCATTCTCAGCTTATATGTCCCTCTACATGTCCTCATTTGTAGGTACACCGCATCTCCAACTTCGAACTCCAAAATCATTCCTCCTTTTGTTGCATAGGTTTGATGAATTCCTTAAGCTTTTCCTGAATAAAGCTTCTTGGAGCTCAGACTTTTGATCAATATTTTGATCCAAGTCTCATCGCTCGTCCACTTCGGTCCGACACAGGGGTGTTTGACATGGCCGTACATGAAGGGCCTCATAAGGTGTCATACTTATCCCTATGCTTGAGTGATAGTTGTCGTTGAATGCAAGCTCTACTAACGATAGTTAATTTACCATGTTTCCTAGTCTAGCACACATGTCCTTAATATGTCCTCCAAATTATTGATCGTTCTCTCCAACTATGCATCCGTTTAAGGGTGGTATGATTTGTTGAGATGTACCTTTGCTCATTGCCTTCTAAAAGGCCTTCCAGAACATCAACGTAAACTTGGTATTCCATTTAGATATTATACTGACAAATTCTTCATGCAATCTCACTAAACATCCAAGTACTTCTGTGCCAACTGATCTGCTCCATCCGTCTTTTTTCTTTTCTGGTAAGAATTGTGTAAACTTGGTGAGTCGGTCCATGATCACCCATATGGTACTCTTTCCTCCACTACTCGTTGGGAGTCCGATGAAAAAGGCCATTGTTACCATAGATCATTTCCATTTTGTTAAAGGTAAGTTCTGGAGAAGCCCACTCGGCACTCGATGATTAGCTTTCACAATCTTATAAGTTTGATACCCAAGCACAACATCTCTCTTCCTGACGCTTTAGTGGTAGTACCGTATTAAGTCTTGTTACATCTAGGTACTCCCCCCAGTTGGTTTCAAAACCTGCCTCGAAGTTTCCTTCTTCGTAGTAAGGTTTTGTTCATGTTCTATGTACTAGAGATGTGCTCTCACCGTTGACCCGATTCCAGTGAGAATTCATCTTTGCGCCCCATTTCTATTATAAGACTTGTTAAACTAGATCATCCACTTTAACTTACCTTTCATGCTTAAGTACTGTCTTATGGGTTCCATCTACCAATACCAATGCTCTGTTGGTCACCTGTAACGTCTTAACCAAGGTTCCTTCTAGGTGGTTCTTGCTATACCATAGTTCTTGCAGATGAGAACTTTCCTTCTAAAACTAGTCTTTCTTTCTCGCACTCTCATCCATAGTAGAGGTTTTGTCCTTAATCTTTATTCTCATAAGGCTTTCTTAAAGTTAAACTCGCTCAAATAGTCTACATTACTTATTAATACCACTCCATTAGTAATTTTTCCAATGTTCTATTGCGATACTTCTTTCCATGGTGACATTTGTAGGTAAATTTGCTTTAGAATCTCATTCTTCAAATACTTTAGCTCTCCCTTATTCATGTCCCATATCCTCTGTTATGTGATTCTTTCCACATTCATGTTGACACAAAGATTGGCTTGGTGCTCTGAAGCTCGTGGTCCTCATTCAATGGTTGACACATTTTCCTACCCTTGCAGGCCTTTAGATCAGTTCCTGTACAATTATTCAACATACATCCTTGTCTAGCAATATGATTTGAAAACGGTAGCCAAGACCTTTTCAGCTTCAAATGACATGTTAGTCCTGAACAATCATGTTTTTGTGGTGCTCTATTAACTTTCATCCTCTAGATAAACTTATCCTTGTATTTGTTTTCCAGCATTATCCTTCTGGATTCATCCACCATGCTTCTGCTGCGCAGGACAGCTCATAAATACACTTCTGAAACTCTTTCCTTAGACTCAAGCAATGCAACATCCTTCTCCTCGGAAATGGTGGGTGTTTTATTTATGCCCTTATGAACAATTGACACGTCTAGTGTCATAGCTACAAACTTTCCTCAAATCTCTGTGGGGTACTCATCCTTCGGATAGTTCTTCCACTTAAGTGGGATCCTTCTATTCCACAAGATTAACCATCAATACCTTCAAAGGATAAGAAATATCACATGAGAAGATTTCTTGTCTCCAGTGCTCCGATGTGACATGATATCCAACATTCGTACGACCTTGCCAAAATTCTTTAAAATCTTTCTTGCCTTATCCAATCATGATATGCAGAAGGGCCCTCCAACTATATAGTTGATCTCCACTGTGTGGTCCTGTTCCCCACAATCTTTTCTAACCACCATTACTTAGGTTTTCATCCTTGGTAGCCATGGCAGAAAATACTTTGCAAACTCCATTATATGATCTTCTTGTTTCTGGTTAGAATTGTAGATGTATCTGAAGCCATCTCAACATTGTAGATAACTCCTTAGAAATACATGTGTCCATTGTAGTTTGGTTATCCACTACGTGGTCTTTACTTAGCTTTTTCACAATGATATGATATGAATCCTTTTCTACCATTTTGTTTACTTTACAAAAACTTTCAAAGTCTTCTCTCTGATAGAACATCACACCCATGAACTCCATTTCCTATATCTCTTCACATTCAAAGTACGACTGCACTGACTTTAACGGGATCATCATGTCCTCGTTCTCAGTCGCACTTTAAACAACTCAAATTATCATATCCACATCACAACTTAACATTAACATATCACATCATCAACCATAAACTATTATATCATCATCAACATCATCATCATAACAATCATCATGCATCACCTTTGCCATAGGGTTGAAAAGTGATTTCTGGAAAATAGCAGCCGAAACGGTTGGAACGCTGTTCTGGCGATCTAAAACTGCATTCTGTAATCTAGAGTTTGGCATTTTCTGAAAAAGCATTTGCGTTCAAAAGGAAATTAGGGTTTCTGGTTTGACAGAACAAGATGATTCTTGGCTAGAAAGCAACGTGAATAACTTTTTATTCAGACCTTTTAGTAGGATCCCGATATTTGCTATGGATTCCTTGGAACGATCTCTTTCTAGAGACACCTTAACCACCTTCTAACTCTCTTTGGTTGACCGGGCATCCTTCTCACAAAACCCCTCCGTAAATCTTGAAAAACAGATTTCAGACTAGTGATTTTTTGCCAAATTTAAGATCGAATAACTAGAGGGGTTTACCTTAGAATTCAGTGTTCTTGGTGGATATGGAGAGCTAAGAACTTCAGCTTTCCAATTATACCAAGTTCGTCACATGAATCTTTCTGAATTAACGGGAAAACGTGCGTGAATATTCATCTGTGAATATGGAAAATCAATACTGAACAAATTTCATAAACAAAATGATTTTCTCTCAAATTGTATATCAGATTGTGATTGAATTTACCTTGGATTTGAGATCCGAAAGTTGTTTTGTCTTCTTTGCAACAAGATCTATCAATCTAATCCAAGATCGATGCTTTTGTTCTTCTGATTTGGTCGGAAAGTTCTTTCCAAGTGAGCAACTGGGCATTGTTTTCACCCCGGTGATCACAACGGTTGACGACTACGATTTTGGTGATTTTAGCATAGCTCCGCTGTCAAATTTATCTAAAATTTTGTTTTTGGTCGTGCCCCTTTAAATAGTAGAAGTAGCTTAGGATTTATGTCAAACAAAAGAGGAAAATATCCTTAATTAGAGTTTAAGTTTAAAATGTGGGACTTACGTTTAGGGTTTTGGGGTTTTTTTGGGATCGGGCCGTAACACCAGCGTCGGTAGAGATCACGACCGAGCAGATTTTAAGGAAAGCTCGAGAAAGGCATGAGGCTTAGATCCGTCCCCGTAAACAAAGAATGACTGATTCAAATGAGCTTTTCGACTCCAGATCCGCCGCGTGCGATGGGACACCCAAGTTTGGGTCAAATAAGCGCGGTGGAAAGAGTCGCAGATGGATTACGAGCTTGCTCGGAGCTTGTAGGAATGGACGTTAGAAGGAACCATACACTTTGGCTCAAGTACGTAATCCAATCATGATATGCAGAAGGGTCCTTGATGTGTCAATATTTTAGTATGGTTTTAGTAAGGTTTTCATTCGAGATCTATGGTTTTTAGTATGTATTCGGAT
>OVAN01007805.1:0-19111 GCA_900406275.1 Anastatica hierochuntica | reverse complement strand
AAATATTTGGAACAAATTTGGGAATGAAGAATATTAATTATTGTATCTTTTATTTTCAACNGGAATGAAGAATATTAATTATTGTATCTTTTATTTTCAACGTTAATTATTGTATTTTTAAGTTTAATTATGCAATTAATATAATTATAAATTTCTATTATTTCTTGAATTAATTTTTTTTGCTAAGGACTCCTACATGGAATCCACCAATGGACAAGCTTTTAGGATAAGAGTCCTTAGCTATTCAAAACAAAAAAAACAAAATAATGATTAAAAATTGCTAAGGACTCCATCCATGAGTCCATGGATGGAGATGCTCTAAGCTTTTCGAAAGATAATTTTCTTATACAATATAAAGCAAAGAATATTTCTTTATTCTCCTAAAAGGAACATCTCGTAAAAAGAAAATTCGATAGAGACCCAAAGAGTAAAAGAGAGAGAGAGAGAGAGAGAGAGAGCAGATCGAGATTTCTTCCGTCGCCGATTCCGGTGGTGTGTTTTCGCCGTCGGTGTCAGCTTTCCTTTCCCCTGTTTTTCTTTTGCCCCTCCTTTCCATCAGATCTCAGCCTCCGGTGAGCTAATCCTCAGGTCATTGCGGCGGCAAGGTCAAGTTTCGTACTTTGGTGTTGACGGTGCCTGGTGGTGAAGCAAGGAAGATGAAGCTGGTGGCTTTGAAGGGGCCGACTTTTACGGGAGTGGTTCGTGTGGTCGACAAAATTTTCCCTGTTCTCTTTGCCGACCCAGATCTGAGAAGCGGCGGAGCGCGAGGACCCGTTTGGTCTCCTCCTTGGCGGTTCTATCTGTTCTGGGAGTGGCGTGATTTGTTTTGCGTTTTCTCGTCCGGAGATTCGCTTGAGATTTCACGCAGGGAAGACTTCGATTGGCTCATCTCTCGAAGGCACGACTCAAGAGGATTCTCACTGTTGCGTGATAGTAGAACCCAATTGAAGATCGTGTGTTGGCTCCCGGTTTTGACACTGGAAGTGGAGTTATCTATGGCTCGATGTCGTCTTGCCGGAAATCAACCCTTCCCTTGGTAATGGGTCCATGGCGGTGATGTGAGGCACACCACAAAGAAATATCGACACATCTGGTTAGTGTGAATCGAATGTCGGTTCACTATCCTCCCATCAATCCGCGACGGCTTCATCCCGGCTTTTGCTAGGTGAGCCTCATTCAGATTCTAGCAAATGGTACATCACTTCGAGGAAGAACCTTTTTTAGAGAAAGATTCATCATTTTGGTGTTTAAGCGTTTGGTTCTGTTTTGCATTCTGATACTAAGTAGATCGTCGCTTTGATTTACTTGAATTCTCTGATTAGGCTCTGTAATCAAGTGTTTTAGATCTTTGCTTAGTTTTCTGCTTAGTGGTTGTAAATTAGGTGTTGTAAGAGACATTTCTTTCTATCAAATATTGGTAGATTGAAATTGTTCTCGTTGTGGTTGAAAAGTGTAATGATGTTGCATAGGTAGCGCATGATCCGTTAGTGTTCATGGGGGATACTATAACGCACATCATTGTTACTTGGTCTAAGCCTTCTGAAGCACCGTGGTCTAAACCTTTGAGTCATTATGTGTACTAAATATTGGCTAATAATATAAGTTGATGTTGAGCTCAAAAAAAAAAAAACATCTCGTATGTTTTTAGGTCCAACGTTTAATTTTGTGACTTGATTCGTATATAAGCATAAGAGGATGTATCAATAAGGTTCGTTGAATATATCATAGAGAAAAGTAAAAGACATAAAAGAGAAAAAAGAAAAAATTATGTATAAGGTAGATTCTCACCAAAGAGGTTAAGTCCATTGCTTTCGCTTAGGTGTTTGATGTTTCCTTACTCGCCAACACTATATTTTCAGTATTTTACCCTCCTCGAGCACACCAAATTATAAGAATAACTATTGTTATTCCATTCGACACTCAAAAGACCAAGTTTAAGAATATTAGAGATAAAATTAATTTCTAAACTAGCTGTCTGGCGGATTTGAATTGACTAAATTGACGTTTATTCAACATGTCCATAAGTTGAACAAATTAGTTTTTTAGAATAATGTAAATTTCATTAATCCAAAGGAAAAAGTTTCATAAAAGGAACTTGTACTTTTAAGGAGTTATAAATTTTGTACAAGTTGAGTAAGTTTGTTTTTATCAGTGTCACACCTTTATATTATTAATTGAGTACATTTTGAAGTATTGAAAGAATTTGGAATTTTTTTTTATAACTCAGTTGTTCTGACCCCCACCAAGGTGGGTCTAGACTAACCGGCTGGAATCCTAGGTCAAATCTTTTTTGGACACATAGTACCATAGACAATCTCTTGCACCGTCGGTCTCGGGGCGCTGGGGGCGCATGTGAAAACCCAGAGGTGTCCAAAGACAACATGTTGTAGTTCCGCCTGGCAGGGTTCGAATTCGCAACTTGTCGCCAGAAAGGAGCCCGTCCTTACCAATAGACCACGTTGGTCCGAACAAAAAACTGTTAGGGTAAACTTTTTATAGTGACTAGCCCCACCGCAAAATGGCCCCATATCCAGGAAAAACTCCATCCCCGGCTTGGACATACAGATTAGTATACACCGCTTGTCCCTACGTGTATGAAAGAGTTTTTATTTGGAGAGGCTAAGTACCACCGTGGTGGCAGAGGTTTGAACTCAATACCTCTGATACTCATCTATGAGAAGGAAGTACCACTACGATACAAGCACTTCTTGAATTTGGAGTCTTGAAGAGCAACATTCGCAGAGTGTGTGACACAATGATGTGACGGGAATAATTCAAGAGACTCAATGATGTCTCTGATAAACCTCATCTTCACTGACTTATGTTTAGTTCTCTCTTGATATACATTATTTTTTTGCTAAACAGATCGCACTTTGAGAATCACAGTGCACAATACCCTCCTTCACAGCTTCCATTAAAGCTATATAGTCAGCTTCCGTTGTCGACATAACAACTACTTGTTGTAATCTTGATTTCCAGCTCACTGTATTTCCACCTACAGCAAACACATAACCTGTAACTCACCTTTTCTTATTCACATCCGCTGCTAAGTCTGAGTCTGAATATCCCTCTATCTTGAATTCTGAACTTTTCTTGAATACCTGAAACTTGTCCTGAGTACCCTTTGAGTACTTTAACAACCACTGAATTGCTGTCCAATGCACCTGCCCCAACTTACTCATGTACCTACTCACTAACCCCACATCGTATGCAATGTCAGGCCTTGTGCCAATCATTGCATACATCACACTTACAAGTGCATTTGAGTATGGAGAATCCCTAGCATCAATATCTTCTTCTTCATTCTTTATCGTTGCTAGTTTAAAATGAGCACCTATCGGAGTAGATACAACCTTGGCGTCATCCATCCTAAACACCTGAAGAATCTTCTTTGTATATCTATATTGAGATAGAGTAAGAGTCGCACTCAACCTATCCCTTTCTATATCCATACCTAGTATTCTCTTTGCTGTTCCTAGGTCTTTCATATCAAATTACTTAGTGATAGCTCAGGATTTCGCCCGAGATAACACTGCAAGCGCACAAAAGTACGTTATAGTGATTCGGGATCGAATCCACAGAGACCAAAGGTAGCACATAGAATTTCATATCAAATAGCGGGCTAAAGTGGAAAAGATGTTTTGTAGAAGATGCAATACTCGAAATTTAGAAAGCAAAGTAAGCAAATAAATGACAGCGGGGTTGTAAATCAATCAAAGAAGAGTTGGGCATTGGGTATTCTCAGGGAAATATTTTATTGAAGACTCGAATTATTGATTAGGGAACATGTTTTAAATCGTCTTGAACTCAAACAAAATTATAGAATTGATCTACTACCGTACTATCAACTCCCTGTGTATTAGAAACCTCGAGACTAACTTCCATTGACTCTCAGATTCTAATCATGCATTCTAAACAAGTTTGATAGGTTCACAAATTCACTTAAACATCAATTTCCATTGGCTTAAGATGAATTGCTCATTTAGGATTCTTTCAGGCATTTAAACAAACACTTTTGAGGCGTTAAAGAACCTAAGATCAGAAACTAAGTGATCAATTTAATTTCATGCATTACGGACAATCCTAGATGAAGATCCAATTGATTAAATCCTTAATCATACAATTATATGTCAACAACTTATGAATTCCAATGCGAGAACCCTAAACGCAATGAATAAACTACTCACTCATGATCAAAGAATCAACACAAATCAAATCAAAAAGAGACATCATTGTATTAATCAATAAACAAATAGTAAGGTTCATAATTCTTCCCGGATTCGAAGTACAGAAGATGATTTTTCTCCTTTGGTTACAAATCTCTCTCTTGCTCTTAAAAACTCAGAAAAATAGCATTATAATACAAGAAACACGAGCTTAGGTTTTTGTTATGAAATCCGGTTCAAGATAAGTTCGGTTTGGTTCTTCGTAAAATCGGTCCGATAAACGGGACAGGGATCTATCGATCTTGAGACAAGGATCGATGGATCCTTATCCATCTATTTGGATATTTTTCAGCCTTCAAGAAAACTTCCTTCGATGCTTGAAATCCATCCAAACTGCATTCTTTTCACATATGCAACCTCGATTCCTGTGAAATCATTAAAGAACACAAATTCGCGTCAAAGAGATCCGAGTACATATTAAAAACCATAATTCTTGAGTAAAAACTGTAATAAAAACCACTAAAATACTAACACATCAAATCCCCCAAACTTGAATCTTTGCTTGTCCTGAAGTAAAGGAAACGAAGATTAAGCTTACGGAAAAAGAAGTTTGAAAACCAAATGGATCTTATGCTATCGGAAAACCTTACTCTGCACTACTTTCGCTAACCATATAGACTCAGAACAGTTAGAACATTTTCCCAAGAATCGTTGCATAACCTCCCAAGCCCATCCATACTCTAAAATCTGAACCTGCAAACTCAGCTTCCATGTTAGTAAGTCTCTATATTCATTCAAGATAAGCGCGAAACTTTTTCACCGAAGAACTCGTAATCAGAAAATCAGGCTAGGTATTCAAGACTTTTAGTGTTGAGGCTTAGAGTGTTTCGGGTATCAAAAACTGCGTCAGGATGCAAGACATTATGCAAAATCGCAGGAGAGAAAGAGTATATTGATATCCATGTCCCCTAACTACCCAAGTACAAACCACCAATCAAAAGTAAACCGAGTACGTGCAAACTTCAGGGTGAATCCAATCAACAATATAATATGAAAATGCTAATTTCTAAACCAGATATCAAGATTAAAGAATATAACTTTCGTTATTTTTTTGTTTTTTTCAGAGAACGAAAATCTGGTAGAAATTAGCATATTAATGACGTTTTTAAATTTTAAAACACCCATACAACATGAAGAAATGCAACATATCGCTCTAAACCACCAAAACACCCAACACCGAGAAATTAGACAATCAGGACCGTGTCTAAACCACCTAAAATGTTCAATCATACCTAAGCAATTAGAAGGGTCATTTCTACCCTATTCTCTCCATTGTTTTTACACATGTGTGCATATAAGATCAAAAAGAAATGCATGGAGATTCAAGGAGATAAGGTAAGGGTGTGGTGCCAGACTAAAGATGAGTCTGGTCACTCATGATTACCAAAAGGAATGGTAGAAAATGGGGATGTAATCCTGAATGATGGGTTTGATTCCTGATTTCAAGTTCCTGGATCAAAGCAATTAAGTTCATTAGCAGGACAAATAAAATAAAGTTAACAATATTTCAGACAAAAGTTTGAGTTTTAGAGATTTCTGGTGGGAAGTTTGGTCATGAGTTATTCCGGTTTGCCTGCGCTAAAAGTCCAAATGAAATGGTCAATGAGATTATAAATAAAGTGCAATGCGTAGAGATAATAATCTGAAATCATCATAAAGCATAAACAATTCATAACTGACTCAATAAAAACATCAAAATGACTCAAAAAACACCAAAACAAAAAGAAAAACATAAGTAACCTCCCCCAGACTTATCTCACACTGTCTCGATGTGAAACAAATCCAAGGAAGGAGTAAGTAGCAAATAAAATGGAAAAATAAAATCAAGATGAAAAGAAAAAGGAAAGAGCAAACTTACCTGAAATTGTGTGAAAAAGCCGTGTAAATAAGACAGGGATCGACCGTTCCATGGACAGGGATCGATCGAACCCTGTCCTTCTATCTGGTGATCTATTTCCTCCAATACAAAGGCTAAAAACACGAAAAACGTAAAAGGCACCAAAAACCAAAATAAAAAAGACGAAAAACACTATAAAACTAACTAAAATGAAAAAGAAAACTACCTAGTAGGTTGCCTCCCACTCAGCCCTTGTTTAAAGTCACGAGCCTGACTATAGTAGCGATGGATCAGTCTGGAAGGGTCTTTGAACTTGCTCCGAAGAAAGCTCCACCAAAAAATCTTTAGCTCAAGGACGCTGCTCATCGCTTTCTTCACAGGTTGCTCCCTTCTCTTTAAACTCTGGTGTAAGGATGGCCCTGATCTTGGAGAAAGGTTTGAATATGCCTTTACGCTTTACTTTGTACTCAATCGCACTTCCATCGCATCCTAGAGGAATCAAGGTCAATTCAGAACTCTCCTCAGTATAGTGCTCTTTTTGCTTCACTTTCTTTTTGTTCTTGAGTTTTCTCACTGTAGAACGAACGTCTTCATCCAGGACTTCTTTGACGTCATTCTTTACAGCAATCACCAATGCGTCTTTACTCAATAGACCATCCTCTTCGTCAACTTGTGATAAGGAAATGTGAAAAGAATCACTTGTGTAAGGTTCCTCCACAACCTCCTCAATCACATCAGTCAATGTGTCCATCCAAAATGTATGCCCATCAATGGTAGGCTTCTTTGTTGACTTCTCGAGGTTGAAATGCACATCTAGTTTACCTAACTGCAGATCAATCTGACCATTCTAAACATCAATCATCACTCTAGCAGTAGATAAGAATGGTCTCCCCAAGATGATAGGATCCTTGGATTCTGCATCAAGCTCGAAGACTACGAAATCAGTGTATACATAGCCTTTCCCAACACCAATACGAATGTTATCGAGAATACCTATTGGCTTTCGAATTGAACTATCAGCTATTATCAATGACATCTTTGTGGGCTTATAGTTCACCATATTCAGCCTCTGCGAGACAGATAGCGACATCAAACTAACTCCAGAGCCCAAATCACACAGACATCTCTCGAAGGTAAGAGATCCAATCCTGCAAGGCAAAAAAAGGACATGGATCTTCGCGTTTCTCCGGTGCAATATTCTGAAGAACTGCGCTACACTCCGCAGTAAGAACCTATACAACTTTTTCTAAGGTCATGCGATCTGAAAGAATCTCCTTCAGGTACCTCCTACGAGAAGGTACCATCTTGTCTGTTTCTACGAAAGGCAATCGTATGTGTAATTAACCAATTAGATTCTTCAGGTTTTCGTACTCGCGTTCCTTGATCTTTTGACGGGGTCTGGAAGGATACAGAGGGTTGGGAACTTATGGGGGAGGTGGTACATACTCATCCTCAACCTTTTGTGCCTTCGATTCATCGCAACAATCTGACGTACCCGCGTCAGGACAGGGATCGATCGATACAGAGACAGGGATCGATCGATCTCTGTCCTTCTGTCCAGATGTTTTTGAGGTGGAATTGGACAAGGATCGATCGATCCTAGTGCAGGGATCGATCGATCCGTGTCCTTTTGTCCTGGACAAAACTTTTTTCTCTTTTCCACTTCGAACCATAATAACATTGCAGTATTCCTTCGGATTCTTCTCAGGTTTGGCTGGAATGACACCTGGTGTAGCTCCGTTACTCGCAGAAGTCAGAGCAACCTGTGTTTCCAGCATCTTTATTCGAACACTCATAGCCTCAATTTTCTCATTGAGGTCACTATATATGCTATTGTCTTTCTGATTGATTTCTGCACCAGACTTAGTCTGATTTTCCAGCACTTGGTGTAGCATTTGTTTCAGATCACTATATTCAGAAGATGTGGAGGATTGTCCATGGTTCTGATTCTGATACCCAAACTGATAGTTGTTCTTGAATCCTCCTGAACAAAATTTCTTATGTTGATAGCCACTGTTCTGATTCTTGTTCCGAAACCCGGAGTTGAAGACACTTTGATTTTGTTGGTATGGCTTGTTTTGGAATTGGTTCTATTGGTTGAAACCTCTATTACCAAAATTGCCTTGACCTCCAATGTAATTAACATCTGCTTGTCCACCATTCAGCTCCTCAGACATGAAATCATGATACAATTTTCCCATTTTCTGCTCTTGAAGCACATGTGCTTCATTCTGCTACCCAACAAAGTTCACTTCTTGTTGATCTCTCATCATTAGCATATCGAGTTTTGACTGTAGGTCATCAATTCTCTTTGCATCTGATGATACAACTCCTCTATCACGGTCATTATCTGATCTTCGATTGACATGACTATTCGCCAAGTTATTCACCAGCATGTAAGCTTCCTCCACAATCTTGATCATGAAATCACCATTGCTCGCAGTGTCCATAGAATTCTGATATTTCTCCTCAACCCCAATGTAGAAAATGTTGAGGAGATTCCAATCTGAGAACCCATAATGAGGAAAATCATTGAGGTCCTCCTTGAATCTCTCCCAAGCTGCATGAAAACTCTCAGAACCCAATTGGTGAAATCCAGCAATCTTGTTTCAGAGAGACACAGACCTTGGTTTCGTGAAGAAATGCCCAAGGAAGGCAGCCTTGATCTCGTCCTTTAGACTGTTATACCATCTTGTAGCTTTGTCATTCAGAAAGAAACTGAACAACCTGTATTTCAGAGCTTCAACAGGTACTCTGTTGTGCTTGATAGTATTGCAGATGGGTTCAAATTTATCCAGATAGTGCATTGGGTTCTGTGATGGCAACCCATGAAACTGATTCTGCTGCACCAAGTTAATGAGACCAGTCTTGATCTCAAAGTCTCTTCTCTCAATGGGAGGCAGACGAATCCCAGCATGACTCTCATAGAAAGCCTCCGGAGTGTCATATTGCGCCAGAGTCATCCTCCGTTGAGGTTGATTTGCGCGTTGTTGCCCCTCAGCTGCAACATTTTGCTAGCCAATCTTTTGAGCACCAGCATTAGCACCAACATTAACACCACCACCAGCAGGTGGATCACCTCCTGGAAAGAGAGGATTTTGATGAACTTGAATGTGTTCTCCCATGTGATCACCCATGATTACAACAAACTCAAATTCCTCAATAACCTCTAGCAGCTTCTCCTTCTTCTTCTGTCTCTCTAGACATGTAGGTTCCGACTCAAATTCGAGAAGATTCGCGATCCCTTGGCTTCTAGTATGAGGCCTGTTCATGCACCTGAAAATACAAAAACAAAGAAGGAAAAGAAGAGATGAAACAAAATAAAGAAAAATGCCTTAGACATGCAATGATCATAGGTTCTAAGACGACCTATAGGTCCCCGACAACGGTGCCAAAAAACTTGATAGCTCAGGTTTTCGCCTGAGATAACACTGCAAGCGTACAAAAGTACGTTATAGTTGTTTTCGGGATCGTATCCACAGAGACCAAATGTAGCACGTAGAATTTTAGATCAAATAGCGGGCTAAAGCGAAAAAGATGTTTTGTAAAAGATGCAATAATCGAAATTTAGAAAGCAAAGTAAGCAAACAAATGACAGCGGGGTTGTAAATCAATCAAAAAGAGTTGGGCATTGGGTATTCTCAGGGAAACATTTTATTGAAGACTCAAATTATTGATTAGGAAACATGTTTTAAATTGTCTTGAACTTAAACACAATTATATAATTGATCTACTTCCGTACTATCATCTCCCTATGTATTGGAAATCTCGAGACTAACTTCCGTTAACTCTCAGATTCTAATCATGCATTCTAAAGAAGTTTGATAGGTTCACAATTCACTTAAACATCAATTTCCATCGGCTTAAGATGAATTGCTCATTTAGGATCCTTTCAGGCATTTAAACAAACACTTTCCAGGCGTTAAACAACCTATGATCAGAAACTAAGTGATCAGTTTAATTTCATGCATTACAAACAATCCTAGATGAAGATCCAATTGATTAAATCCCTAATCATACAATTTTATGTGAACAATTCATGAATCTCTATGCGAGTACCCTAACCCCAACGAATAAAATACTCACTCTTTTTTTACGCCGAAACGCTTTTCATTAAGAAAGCGGTATAAGAATCTCTGCTAATGAGAAACCAAACAGATCCGCCGGACTTACAAGGGTTAAAAATACAAAGCGTGCTATTGAATTACGAGTAAGACAATAAACACGAGAAATAAAAGGTACAACTTTCATGAAAGATAAAGGTAAATATTCAAATACTCTATCAATATTGCAAGAAAATAGTCGAAAACTCCTTGCCAACAAATAAAAACACCAATGCCACGATTGAGATACGAAAATCTCTGTGGTTTTGAAACTCCATGCTTGCGCCGAAAGTTTCGAAACACTAGATCCCTGAAAAAGGGTGGTCACGAACAGGACGAGAGAGAACTCTCGCAACCCAAAACCCTTGAATATCGATATCTTTGCCAGACGTAGGATTTTTCAAAAAAAAGTCCAGCGTGAAACGATATTAAGGATGAGGAAAATAATCTCAGAAAGACGAGAAAGTTGGAGAGAAAAAATCCTTCTATTTTTTTTATCTTGAAAGCTCCAAAGATTTTAACATATAGACATACAAGTAGCTCGTCACTTTTATTTGCGGAAAAGCTGACCGGAATAATTGATGTCAATAAATTTGAGGTTCTTGTCTTGAAAATACACTCCATTATGAAGGAGGCAGAAATTCCCCTAAATTTAAAGAAAATGAGTTCCTCATAACCAATAGCATTTACGTCTAAAAATGGGATCTATGGCCTTTGGAAAAATACTTGTCGATTTGGTATATAAACACACCGTGAAGAGTACCGACGAGAAAAAAACTTTTATTCTCGGCTAGAAAATGGCATTTGTGGCCTTTAGACAAACAATTGGTGACTCGGTATGTAAACCCCCCGTGAAATGTACCAACGAAAAGAAGGCATCTATGACCGTCGGGAATACGGCGATTATCGCCGTCCAGAATATGACAACTACGGATGTCGAGAATATGACAACAATGACCGTCGAGAGTATGGCAACTATGGCCGTTGAGATTTTTGTTAACTATCCTCGAATAAATTGTTATGGTGGAAATTAACATTCTAATATCTGATGGAGCTACGATTTGATGATAATAAGCGTTTCTTAGAAATGGTGGGTTTGTGCCCAAAACACCACCAATAGAACACGTAGCCCAAAAAGGGCATAATAGATAAAACTACCATGATGGGCCTTCCGAATTCAAGCCCAAGATTAAAGATTTCACAACGGCGACCAAGACGATGTTGTGCTCGGTAAGACTCGATGATGTCGTGATGGCTCCGATCAAGCAGAGATTCCAGCCAATAAAACCGTGCGAGAGCCAAAGATTTTTGTCGAAGCCAAAGCTGAGCTAACGGTCCTTGCAAGTTGTCGTGATCGGAAGCAAGGAGAGAGATGGCGAGCACAACTGTCTTCGTCGGTCTCCGGGCAGACTCAGATCAATACCATAGGAGGGGAGACCACATGCGCCAGAGCCGACTGGTGAGTCTCCAAAGGGAGGATGGGCTACCTTCATTAGTGAACGAAAAAACTCCTCTAAACTTCATATTTGCGACCAGGAGCTCAAGCATGAACACATCTGGAATTAGAAGACTTAGATTTGGTATTAAACGACCTTTACATGAGGAGGGAGCTTGATCTTTCAGAGATTTAAGTTTCTTTTTTGCATAGTCCATCATGAATCTCGCCGTCAACAAGGCAGAACGCCGATTATGAGACCGGAGCTCGGGAGTTCCCAGAAAAAGCCAACCAGAAACAAAAGATCTTCGCTACAATATCATGACATAGTCAAATCTGGGGGAGAGGTTATTTCGGCTCATAGCCGAGACATAATCCAAATCGGAGAGGGATGTTGATGCAATGGAGTCTGCTGGTGACTCGTAGGATATGGTTAAAGAATGCCACCACCGAGAGGAGACGAGCCTTATCACTACCGCTGTCCAAGCCCAAGAACACTAGCCGGAGAAGCTTGAACCGGGAAAATCGCATCATGCCAAAGAGAGGATGACCCTAGGAAGAATGGTGCAGAGGAGACAAAGGTGAGATGTCGACGCTGGCGGCGCAGTCCGCTGGCGTTGGAAAACAACGACGATATAGGTTTCTCGGGAATAGTGGCTGAGAGAGAATTCCAAATTCAAAATTCCCAATACTAATTGAATAAACTACTCACTCATGATCAGAGAAATAACACAAATCAAATCAAAGAGAGACATCATTGTATTAGTCAATAAGCAAAGAGTAAGGTTCAGAATTCTTCTCGGATTCGAAGTACAGAAGATGACTCTTCTCCTTTGGTTACCAATCTCTCTCTTGCTCTCAAAAACTCAGAAAATAGCATTATGATACAGGAAACACTAGCTTAGATTTTTGTTAAGAAATCTGGTTCAAGATAAGTTCGGTTTGGTTCTTCGTAAAATCGGTCCATAAACGGGATAGGGATCGATCAATCTTGAGGCAAGGATCGATCGAACCTTTTCCATCTGTTTGGATATTTTTCAGCCTTCAAGAAAACTTCTTTCGATGCTTGAAATCCATCCAAAATGCATTTTTTTCTCATATCCAAACTCGATTCCTGTAAAATCACTAAAGAACACAAATTCGCGCCAAAGAGATCCGAATACATACTAAAAACCATAATTCTCGTGTAAAAACTGTAATAAAAACCACTAAAATACTAAACCCATCACTTAGCTAGCAACTTCTTTAGCTTTTGCATATATTACTTGCTCTTTGAAGCAATTAACATGTTATCTACGTATAAGAGTACATATACATACATACCATTATTCTGCTTCTTGTAGTAAACACATATGTCCATCTCACTGCGGGTAAACTAGTGTTTCAACATAAACCTATTGAAGCACATGTTCCATTGCCTTGGAGCATGTTTAAGTCCATACATGGACTTCTTTAATCAGCAAACCATCTTCTCCTTTCCTTTTACCTCATGCCTTTCTGGTTGCACCATATAGATTTCGTCCTATATGTCTCCATGGTAGAAGCTTGTCTTAACATCTAGCTGCTCCAATTCCATATCATAGTACACAGTAGCTGATAGCATAAACCTGATAGATGCATGTCTTACCATATGCGCAAATATTTCAATATAATCAATACCTTCATGTTGAGAGTAGCCTTTGGCTACTAATCTAGCTTTGTGCCTCAACTTCTCTACACCTAGTATCCCTGGTTTCAATTTATAGAGCCATTTGCATCCAATTGCCTTTTTCCCTTACGGCAGTTCTCTCAGATCCCATGTATGGTTCTTTATTAATGAATCCATTTCTTCATCCATGGCTCCTTCCCATTTCAACCAGTCTTTACTGCTTCTAGCTTCATTATAGTCACTAGGTTCCTCCGATTCTACCTTTGCAGCTACGCACAAAGAATATGCAATGAAATCATCATCAATATACTTGCTTGGCTTTGTGATTTCTCTTCTCACTCTATCTCTTGCTCACTGATATCCATCAAGATCTTCTGCTTCGCTATATGAGGTTTCAGCCTCTGCAATGTTTGTGCCATAAACTCCACCTTCAGCTTGACCAATTTGATCTGTCTCTGGGAATTATGATCCTCCATCAGGCAACACAGTTAACTCCACTTTCCTGGTTGATTTTGTCTCCTCTGACTCAAATACTTTACAAGCTAAGGTGTCTTTATAAAGTCTGTCCTCTCAAAACACTGCATATCTACTAATCACGCATTTCTTTTCATCCAACAACCTCTGGGTCGATGGCAGGGTCCCTTGGCAGCTTCTTGTGTCTTCTTTCTCCTCTTGGATGCCTTGCTTGATGCCAACTTTTTCTATATTGTTTAGCTTCTTTTGTCCTTGGTTTTTAGCTCCATTTCCACCTTAGATTCACCTCTAGAGAGTCCATGAATCCATCTCAAAGTTGCACCTACAAATGCAAAGAAAGTGGTATGCAAATGCAATATGCTCCTAAACTAGACTCTAGACTCTAGACTTAAACTAATGCATTCTAGGACTTATATGCAATATTTACAACCTAGACTAGGATGAAACTAAGCTAAAATGCATCAAAATATGCATGAAAATATGTACACATCAACACCCTCGGACTTGTCCTTTTCTTGTCTTCAAGCAAACAACAAAGACCAAACCCGGAAATTAAGTTTGCAAGTGGGAACTCAAAACCAAGGTAAGAAAAGTAATGCCTTATGCACAATGTACTCAAAACAAGTAAAATGGTGCAAATATCATCTAAGAGCCTAAGTACTTCTCCATGATCATCACAAAACCAACTCTTAGAATCTAAGCTAGGCATCCATAAACTATCTCATTGCCAATTTCTTTTTACATTCAATTAAGATTAGGCGTGAGTTCTTTACCTATGAGCAATGCATCTTATCCATTAGGTTTGGAGTTCAAAAAAGGGTTTTAATGCAAAGAAGTGTGAAAAGAAGAGGGTTCTCTTGATTTAAAGTGGTTTCTCTCAAACAAAGTAGTGCAAGACAATAGGCAAAAGCAAGGTGGTAGCTGAAAAATTTACGCATACTAAGCATTACTTCCTCTAATTTTTCCCACCTTATTGCTTCCTAAGGCTATAGACACTTAATTGATATATTACCCATCCTAGATCTAGAAACCATAAAATTTTATTAAACTAAACTCACTCATTCTTTTTCCTTTTGTAGACAACTAGAGATTCTTAAACTTTTAAACTTCTAAGCTACTAACATTCTTTTAATTTTAAGAGCCACTATCTAATCACTTGTATTCTTTGTTTCTTTTACTTTTTAAGGTTGGACTCTCTAAGCTTTTAGTTTCTAAGGATAGAGCTCAAACATAGTACTAATCTCTAGTGCCTTTTTCTTTCACTTCTTTTTCTTATCTTTTTAGATTTTTTTCTTCTTTCTTTTTCTTATCGAAACAACCTAGGATCATATAAGCACTAAGGAACATCTACTTGACTCAATATTCACTAACCATTCCTAAGACTTAGACAAACCTAAAACCACAAAGATTTTCCCCTCCTATGAATCTAGTTAGCCTTAAAGTGAGGCTAACTCTAAGGAAGTATCCTCTTTGTCGTTCAACTTTAATTCACTCAGGATTTTTCCCATGTGTGCACTTTCATAAAGAGGCCTCACATATCAAAATAATAGGGGGTTGAAGGAAAGGTTTAAGGGTTCACAAGGGTAGGTTACTACTCTAAAGATGAGAGTAGCCATTTGATCTAAGAAAGAGTGGTAAAGATGGTAAAAACATAGCTCAAATGTAGTGATTTCCCATGATCAAGTATGACAAAGCCCATAAGAAAGATTCTGAAATTCATTAAAAAGCCATCTTAGATAGGAATTGACTTAAAAGATAGTTTACTTCCACTTTCGCAAAGACATTTAAATGGTCAATTCCAATAACGAATTTTTCTAAGACAAAAAGTGGTCTAGGCAACATCTTACTTCCAATGAGGGCATTATTCATTACACAAAACTCAACTATCAATGAGGTAGTTTCATCATTGTTCCCTATGAAAAATGCAATCCTATATGCTCCTACAAACAAAATATTCACAAATGTATGCAATATATATGCAAAGCTTTGAATTTTTTTTGGATTTTTGCATTTTTTTTCGATTTTTTTGGTTTTTTCATAAGTCATAATTATCTACAATGCAAGAGTCAATGTGCATGAAAAGAAAACAAACAAAACTCAAAATCGCATTAGTACTAAGCCCCTCTCCCGGACTTAAACTTCACCGTCTCAGTGAATTTTAAACCGTGAGAGTGACTCATTAAAAACGCATAAATAAAACAAAAATATGCAATGATATATACAAGGGATAGTAGGTGTACCTTTTGACAACTCATATGTATGAGTGTCTTGTGGATCAGGCGGAGGAATCGGGTTCATTGTTGTTGCGTTTTGATCTTCGTGGCCGAGATGAAGAAGGGTCGACGGGGTCTTTTCCATGTTTCCTCCGGGATGGCTTTTGAAATGATGTCCTTGGTGGTTGCATTCCATGTTCTTGTGGTTCTCGGATCACTAATGGCGGAAGAGCTACCGACATTTTTGATTTTGTAAAATCTCGCTGCGGGCATTCTTGAATAACTTGACCACTCTCGCTTAAGGTTGCATATTTGTTGTACCTTGCTCTTCTTTTGAAGCGCCTCATTAGTCGCGAGAGCATATTTCCTTGCTTTCTTATGACCTTGGTGTGCCTTCCTAGTTCAATTTCCAAGTATTCTCATATGGTGTCCTTAGATGTGGCGGTGTACGAAATTGGCCGAGGAGTGAATGCCCAAACATGTATTGGTGTCTCTCTCCTTGGGGTTGGTTTTGTTCAAATAGCCTATGAAGTCTTGGTTCTCCTTGTAGTGTGCTCCGCTTGTAGTGAAGGTGGCTTGGTAGGTGAAAGTCGATGTCCTTGTTCATTGTTGCCGATGTATGCTCTGCATCCGACATTGGAAGGTTACAAGCCTTCCATTTTCTTTGCTCATCCATGAACAAGTAGATCACTACATCTGTAGGACTATAACCAAAGGTTAATTGTCGTTCCACTAAGTAAAGCATGTCCATCGTGGCTCCATCTTGGCAATTGTCGGTCCCTCTTTCTTCCTCGACATCTCCACCTTCCCATTCATCAAGTTCAATTCCAAGGTAGTAAAATAATGGGTGTGAGCATGACTTCAATCCTTGTCACGGGATGATTTGCTCTTCTATATCCTCCGCATGATTTAGTAGAATACTTACGAACATAAGACCAAGGTTGGTGTTGTCACCTAAGTAATCCACCCATCTCTCTCCATTTTGGTCTTTTAAGTACATTTTCAATCCTTGGAGAAACAACTTCATAGCAAGCTCATTCATAATTTTGGGGTTTCCCTTTGCAAGGTAGGTGGGTGATGCAATACAGACTGGACAAGTAGCTGAGCTGGAGCTAAGTGATAGTGAAGATGAAGGTGGCGATGAGAGGGAGACAGAGTTGGCAATTTCAGAGTCTGAAGAAGTCCAAGATCCTTTTGTTTTCACTAATGGGTCTGTTACCAGATCTCAGACAAGAAGGCTTCAGGACCAGATTGCAATATTGGTTTATTCAGAACCAATTCAGATTTCAGATCAAGAAGCAAACCAGAAGATAATCAAGACTTTTAACCAATCGGTTTTCAACCTTGGTTAATCGAAAATTAGTTGTTTGATTTAGAGGGTTTTCGGACATGGTTATTTCTATAATTTTGAGTCTGATTTTAAGCTCAATTTCTGTTGTTTCTTTTGGGCTTATTGGCAAAAATTTATTTTCCAATTAGGAGAGAATTTTCGCCTACTTAGACTAGGTTTAGGGTTTTTCTTTGCTATTTAAGGCTTTGTAGTTTCAGACTTTAGGGGCATCCAAGTTTTAAGCAATAAAAGTTTTCTAAGTTTTCTTTCTCTTCTAAAAGAAAGTGAATCCATTGTTCATCTTGAACAAAACCTGTTGATAAAGAGTTAATTCTCTAAGAGCCTTCTTTTCTAGATCCTTAAAAGAGTTAATTCTCTAGATCTGAACAACAATTTATCATTGTTTTCTTCCAATCGAAAAATCCTCTACAATTTTCGCAGACTTTTCAACAAAAATTCAGATATGAAAAGTTCTGTTTTCTTGTTCAGAAGATCCAGGGTTGCATCAAGTGGTATCAGTGCAATTTGAACACAAAAAACTTGTGTATTCCTCTTCTAATTTGCGATTTGAATTCGGTTTTTGGGAGAAAATTTTTCGATCTTCTTCTCTTTTTTGTTTTAATTCTGCAGGGTTTTCTTTAGATACAATAACAGCTTTTACAAAAAAAAATCTAAAAAAGACAAAAAAAAAGAAAAAAAAAGGAAATTTCTCAAAAGCTGAAAAAATCTGAAAAATGTGAAGAGAAATCCAGCTTCTTATGGTAAAGAGGTTGCAGTTGTAACTTCCGCTACAAGTTTCAAACCTTGCAGAAGCAATTCTTTTCTTTCTATCTTCTGTTTTCAGGGATTTTAGGGAATTGATTCTTAGGTTTGATTTGGCTTTGTCTTTTTTGAGCTTTGGATTCACGAATTTCAGGGAATTTAAAAAAAAAAAAATCGTGTGATTCAAAAGAGAGTTGTGAGGCTTCGACTATCTTTTCCTAATCTAACAAAGCTTTTTCGTGTTTAAGTGGTTTTATTTCATGTTTTTGGACTTAAAAGTTTCGGACCAAGCAGATCTAATTGCCGATTTTTTTTTTTGTGTTCTTGGAAATTTGTTAACTTAACAAGTTTCTTTGAGTTTTTGGTGATCTTTTGCAGGAAACATGTTAGGATCTGATAAGGATTCACAAAATCCCATGGATCCATTGCAACTCCCACCCAAAAAATTATGGATTGAGGCTGTAGTGGCGGAAGGTCTTAAAAAGATTCAGAAAACTAACATTCAGGATTCTTCTAACAGTGAACGTGATTCGCAGGAAACACAGGCTGCACAAAAAGCAAAAGAAATGCGAGATGGCAAGAAAATCAAGGGAGATGCCATTCATGCTCCTGTTTACTCGGAGGAAGAAGAGGATTTACTTGAGGATTTAGTTGAATACTCAACGCATAAGAGGCCAACTAATAGACAAGCTTCGATTCGCGACGAAGATATCATGTTGGGCAATTATACCCCACGACGTGGAGCCCCGAGACCCCCTGATCATGGTGCACGGCGTGGAGCCCCACGACAGGGTGATGAAGCTGCAGTCGAAGATGGCTTGGACAATCTTAAGCTCCGCATCCCACCGTTCGACGGAAAAGCTGATCCCGATGCTTACTTGGAATGTGAAAAAAGAATGGAGAATGTCTTTGATGTGCAGAAATTTTCTGAACAAAAGAAGGTCAGACTAGCAGTTACGGAATTCATCGGTTACACTCTTCATTGGTGGGACCAGGTTGTCATCACACGGCGCAAAATAGGAGATAACCAAGTTGCTTCTTGGTTCGAACTCAAAACGCTTATGAAACGGCGTTTTGTACCAG
>OVAN01007804.1:4012-19114 GCA_900406275.1 Anastatica hierochuntica | reverse complement strand
AATCGGCGAGATGCGAAAATCGCCTCTCGAATCGCCGCTAGGGTTTTTTTTCTGATGAATTTTGAGAATGAGGTTTTTTTTTTACAAACGACGCTCCACTATTAAAATTTTGGCCAATCAAACGGCGCCACGTCGCTAAGGATCGGGTCCTTAGAAGCCTTATTTAGGGACCGATCCTTAGCGGACTGGGCCAACAAAATAATATTTTATACGAAAAAACTTAAAAAACGCCGCTAAGGATCGGTCCAATATACCCGATGGAGATGCCCTTAAATTATTATTATGACATAATGGTACGAAAGCAGGAATCCACCAGAGTTGGAGTTTTATGACATGTGAAGAGTTGAGCGCGTGTGAGGCACTCTCCGTGAAGTCTGCGTTACTTACGGACCAGTGCATGTTGTCGTTGTTTGTTAGGGAAAAATAATACACACGTGGAGATTGTGGAAGAAGAAAGAGATCGTTTATCTTCTGTGTTAACGTATGAAGTTACAACAAGGAACACCAAGTGACACGTGTGCCGTTTTGACCAGTGATGGACGGTTGCTATTTGTTGTTTTATGGAGATGAGTAGACCTGGACAAAAAAACAAACTGAATCCAAAAGGAACCGATTTGAAAAACCTAATCCGAACTCCTAGCCGATCTACAAAAATACACGACCGATTTCAGTATGTTTACAGTCAAACCGATATCCGAAAATAGAAAACCGAATCCAAAAACATTCGTATAAATATTGAAGTGAGTATCCAAAAAAGAAAATAGTCAGAAGTTTAAGATTTTAAAAAAATTAAAAAATTAATTTTTCTCTTCTCTTTTCGAAATCCCGACATCGTCTAACCCCAACAAATTTTTTTTTTTCAATCGGTTGCCAATATCGTCGACGCTGACCACACCGTCACTACCACCAGCGTCGGAGCCCTACGCTCTTTTTCTCCATGAGTTGGGTTCGAAAGGGTATTCGTCACGAATTTAGGAGGGCATAAAATGACACGTGCATCAGGTTCTTGTCAACATACTCCAATTCATTACCAAATCTAAACTGTCGTTCAAACATGAAATCATTTTAACATGTAACATAGAGTTATGTTAAGATGTGCCCGAAGGAATGAAGATGACAAAGTTACATTGGATTCGTACGTATAAATTCTACATGATTAATTGTCTAGAAATGTAGACATCCTATTTTTCAAACATGACTATTTATATAGTATTGGTACCTTAGTAGAAGAAAAAAAACTAGTAGCAAGTCTACTTATGACAAAGTTGCAAATACTGGTGGATGTATGAGTTGAAAGGAGGAGAAAATAAAGAACAACTAACTGGCAATTTTTGTCAAGACGCCTCGTATGGTCTACATTAACCATCAAATTAATCTTTGACACACACCTCACTATTGCTTCAATGTTACCGCCTTCGTTCTCAACACATTAGAGTAATGTAGGATTGTTGACAATGTCAGGGCATGAGTGTTGGATCTGAAATCCACACAGAATATGGGGTGTATAATTCGTTATGCAATGTGAGTAAAAGTTGTAGTCTTATTGATTTGTGAGGGAAATGTTTACAAAAGCTGCTAGCAAAATTATAAGAAAAAGAATTCCATCATTTGCCTTCAGCTCCTCTTTCTCCTTTTATCCTCCCTCCTCCATATAACTGCTCAATTAATTAGCATTAACCCCTCTCATTAATGCTGATTCTTCAGTTTTTATTCATCTTCTAGCTTGAATCGCCCGGACCTCTCTTTCTTCTTGCGAGAAAGACCGACTTCTTCTTAATGGGCTTCAATGGCCCATTAGCTCCCTGGTTCTCCAGTTGACTCCTGGGTCGGTTTACTCTGAACCGGGTGCGGTGGATACCACCTCCACCAATGATGCAATGGGAACTAAGAGGATAACGTGAGAGAATCCCTATATGTTCTAAGATTCTTTCGTGAATTTGGAAGGCTCTCTACCCTTTGCGTTGTTCACAGTGAGGGCGAAGAATTTCTTACCCCATGGATATGCAATGAAGGCATCAATGTCTTTGAGCAGTTCGCAGTACTCCTCCTTTATCACCATTGCTTGACAGGTAGGACAAATGATATTGTATGCAAGCATGAGGAGTGTAAGCCTCAGGCAGGTCTTGGAATCTTTGTATTTCTTTCCTAAGATGAGCTTATCGTGGATCATGGCAGTGGTTGTCTTATCAACTTTGCCGAAAATTTGCCTAAACAGGTCGTTACAAGTGGTACTAGATGATGCCTTTTCTTTTCTTTTATTGGATGTCTTACAACTTTTGACAACCATTCCACGTTTCTTGCAGTTAAGTATCGTGGCTACGACGAACTCTTTCACACCATATTGAATTGGTTTCACGGAAAAAATCCACCATAACTCATGGTTCTTGTTAATAACTAGTAGCCTTGAAAGCATGTAGTGCACGAACATAACAGATAATGTGTGGTTTCCCATGTTTAGCTAGTGCTCAAACTGGGAATCATGAAGGCACTGCAAATCCTCTGGATCAAGGGTAGCCTTGATGACCTCAATATAACGCAGATTGAAGTAGTTGTTTATACCCTGCCGACCTGAGTGCTTACATCCTATCGCAAACAACCGTGAGGAAACTAAGGCTCATCAAAACCTTCCATCTCCAACACAAAGTTACGAATTGCATGTTAAAACTGAAATGGTGTTAGATAGTATGTCCAATAAAGATAGTATACACCATATATATGCACAAACATTTAATGTTATATCCATTTTCAATGGAAGGTAATTGTAACTACACAACCGATAAAAAATGAAGAGGCTATCACATAGTGAGAATTAAGAAATCACAAAATCCTAAACAAATATGACACAACCATTTTTGCGAAAGAATCGAGTGTATGTACATGTCCACACTCTCGGCTATTATAACTCACAGTAATAGAAAAAAGTAAGTTCAATAGGATGATTTTCTCGCGATAGTCGGGGGTAGAGTGTATGAACTCATGGTCTCTACGCTATGGTGAACAAAGAAACCCTAAATATTGTAATAAGGGGGAAATCATAAAAGACGGTGCAGCCATGACACAGTAGGTAACACTAACCTGATATGGAAGCCGAACACCGGCGAATTAGGGAGGATCATGAGCAAATACGCGGCATAATGAGCGTACAGTGGCTTGTATCTGGGGCCTAAAGCAAGTGGAATAGAAATTAAACAGTTGAAGAAAGTGGAATAGAAATTAAAGCTAAATTTAAACATACAAATCCAATTAAAGACTGATTTGACGATTTCCCATTGATTATCCCACGTAAAGTCAGCTTTTAAAAAATAAAAAAACTTATCTATCGTTATTGAGGAAGATGTCGTGACGCGTGGTGACAACTTGAGTCAATGGGACATCAAAAACCCTAGCGTCAGAGAGAGTACAAAAAAATTGGCCGTTGTGTTTTGCCTCTCTGGTGATCGAATCTCTGGACCGACACCGTGAGAGGCATTTTTTGTTTTGTATTTTTTCTTTCATGTCTTATTTCTATTTGTTTTTGGTCTTTTTCTTGATATAAAGATGGAAGCGCCATGAGCGATTTCTCTCAGTGTCTTTGTTTTGCAGCGGGTTTTGGCTTTGTTCCGGATTGGAAGTTCAACGGTCGTTGCCGGATCGGAAGGTCAACAGTTTGATGCATGATCGAAAAATCGACGTTGTGTTTTTCCATTGGAGACAAAACAAAGTCTATCTTTGGAGTGTTCTTTTGATATTTCTTTTGATTAAATTTTTTGTCGGTTCAAGATCTGATTATGCTCGTTGTTTCAAGATATGCTCCACAACGTCAAAATGTTGTCCGAACTTTGAAGATGATACACATATGACAATGTTTGGTTTATCGTATTCCACGTCATAAGACACTATTATCTTTCAATTAAGATTAGTTGCATACTCATATTTCTTTAAAAATTAGTCATTATTATTGCCCCTATTGGTGTGCGCGGAATTGTTTCAATTTTTCTTGTATTTGTTAGTACCTATAAGGTAAATAGTATTGTGGAATGATTATTTGGAATAAAAGATTTTTCAGTCTTAAAAATAAAGACAATTTGAGTAGGGGTACCAATGGGATTATTACAAAAATTATTAGTTTTGTTGTCATAAATGGTAGCTTTTTTTACGACTAAAATTTCATTGATTTATATCAAAAAAATACAATGTCAAAGTCATAGAAGATTACATAACGTAAATTATTACACAAGCGACTATGTGCGCCATACGCTGAAAAAGATAGAAAGAAATAAATTTCATAACGCGTCAAGAACGTTTTACTCGCTAACGAATACTTGTACTCATAATATTTCTTCAACCTTTTTACTCCAACATGATTGTTATGCCTTTCTTCATGAGGTGTTTTCTTAAACGTAATAGAAAAATCCATTGCGTCTGGAACTAATCTTGAAAATACGATTTTTTAATACCAATTAGTCTGTATCAGTGTCTTTAACAATAATATAGACTTTGACATTATCCCAATACTTTTCCAATGATTCTTGGCTAAGGTTGAACCAACCTTAACAAACATAATCTTAATAACATTTATCGGCCTTAATAGCCCCAACAAATCCGACATGATTCTTTTAGCTTTGATATCTTCTTTTGTCTGATCTAAAGCACGTTGTGAGGTATACCCATCCTTCCAGTTATAGTCCTCCCAACCCTTCTCCGTGTCATAACAACACTCTCGATTCAACTCCAATCCAAGCATAACAACATGTCATAACTCGGCTCTCAAGTCTCGACCCCCATCAACGTAGGTAACTTACACACCTATCATTAGATCACTGGGATTAATATTTGAGCAACCAAACTGATAAACCTCAAAATAATGATCATTAACCTTTTTGGCTTGATGAAATTGGGTAAACCCATCAAACCACATGGGTTTACTGTCAACATAAGGTGCCGTTTTGGTTTACCGGAGAAAACCAGCGACTGGGCCAAGGAATCAATCAACCGAACAACTGTGTACTCCTTTTTCATCGGTGATGACCATGGTGATTTGAAAAATCGAATACAAGAAGATCTCATGATAACCAATCATCAAGTGAGAGGCCCGACAAAACAACACTGACAAATTGGAGACAATAGTATGCTACTCCTTTCATCGGAAAAACACCGTCAACACTGAAGATTGGCGGAAATACACCAACATTAAGCAACCGGAAGATTCGAGGATTACGTGCCACATTAATACTCTCGTAGAAGACGAGAAACACCATCGATAGCCAAAGAAGAAATCGCCGTAATTCTCTCACTGTAGAGACTGGTGGTCAACCACCACACTCTCCAGCATTAAGAAATCCAAGAGAAGCAACACTCCAGATCTCCCATGACGACATCAGTTTAGCCATCCGAACTTTATTCAAGCTACTTTGTAACGAAAATTAATCGAGAAAAAAAAGAGAAAACCGCACTACAAGAAAACAAGTACTTTGCAACAAACTTTTGCGAAGAACTGGAGTCGTTGTTACTTTGCTTGTATTTTGCATCGACTTTACGATGAATTATGACGGAGTTGTAAAATCGTCGTAAATTAACAACGAAATATTTCTTCGTAAAAATGAAGAAAATAAACGTCTGATTTACAACGAATTACAGTTAGTTCCCTGTTTCGTTGTTAAATAGTCGTTAATTCACGACCAGTTAACGATGAAAAATTTTGAAACCGTAATTCGTTGTTAAGTCGTCGTAACGTAACGTCGAACTAACGAAAAATTATTTCAATATACTTTTTAACGACGTTTACTTTTAATAACTTTTATTCTCCAATATTATTATTGGTTATTTAGTAAAAAAATGAATTTTACCAGAGAGCACACATTTTTGGGAGGAGTTTGCATCGGCGGTCTGCAAAAAATGAAACATTCACGATCCCCCACGTCGTAATGTCGTACAATCTCCCACCAGAAATGTGTATGCAAAGAGAATTTTTATTCTTAACTATATTAGTCTCTAGTCCTAAGCATCCAAATGTTCACTTGATATTTTTCTATAACCTTTATATTGAAGAGTTGAAGCAACTATGGCTTATAGGTGTTCGTACGTACGGTTGTTCCAGAAAACGGAATTTCATGATGCGTGCAATGCTCATATGGAAAATAAGTGACTCTGCAGCGTATGGGATGTTATCAGGATGGACAACGCATGGAAGGTTATCTTGCCCGTATTGTATCCATCAGACATATGCATTTCAACTAAAACATGGGCGGAAACCATGTTGGTTTGGTTGTCATTGTCAGTTTCTCCCTTTGAACCACCCTTACAGAAAGAACAAAAGATTGTTTAGGAAGAACAAAGGTGTTCGTGTGCCTTCACCTTTGTATCTGTCCGAAGAAGAATTGGAGGCGTATATAGATCACTATGGGGCTCAATATACAATTAATCATGGAGGCAATTGGCATACTCCTTCAAATATTGTCAGATGGATACCATGAACACCACAACTGGCATAAGAAAAGCATTTTTGGCTGCTTATGTATTGGAAAGATCATCTCTTGTACCATAATCTTGATGTCATGCACATTGAGAAGAATTTTTTTGAAAACATCATGAATACCATTTTGAATGTGTAGGGAAAGACAAAAGACAATGTAAAATCAAGATTAGATTTGCATGAGATTTGTTCAAGAAGTGAATTACAGATCACAAACACTCGTACCGCGCCAGTTCCAATCTTCAGATTGTCAGCAACAGCGAAGTCAGCATTATTCCAATGGGTGGTATCAGATGTGAAGTTTCCTGATGGATTTGTTTATAATCTTTCTCGATGTGTTGAGCAAGGGACTAAAATTTCAGGTATGAAAAGCCATGACAGTCATGTATTTATGCAAACGACTATTCCCTTTCGCTCTTGCGGAACTTTTGCTAGAAACATTTCACGAAGCAACTGCTTATACGTTCGTACGTATATATTTCAAACGTAGTATATATATAATCAATTTATGACTTATAGTTATTCGGTGTGCAACTTTACTTTACAGAAATTGGAGTGTTCTTCTGAGATCTTTGAACACGAACACTAACATAAGATGTAATCGAGCAACTGAATGTTGATATCCCAATCTTATTGTGAAATTTAGAAAAGATTTTTCCTCCATCTTTTTTTGACGTTATGGAACACCTTGATAGATTTAGAGAATGATGATTTAGAATAAAGTAGAAATGATTTAGTAAAGAGATTGAAGGTGGATTGAAGAATATCTTGAATGTGTAAAGAAAGAAGAATAAGAGGAAATTATCAAATTTTATTAAGAGAGGTGTAGTCTTTTTATAGACTTATATAATGAGATGAGAACAACTTGAATTTTAACAAAAAAAGTGATGGTGGAGAGAAAGACAACTCATAGTGAGCTTTATTCAAATGAGGTGTATCATTTTCAGTCATGTTTGTACTTGTGGTCCTCTTCCTAGGTTCATGAGCTGGCATCATCTCCTAGGTTCCTGTGGATAAGGGAAAGAAGTAACAACGTGAAGCTGAAGTTAATTTCAAACAAAATTTACAAATCAGAATGAAAGAAAGAAAATTTGTGATGATGATGCTCCTGACGACATTGGACAGTCATCAGATATGAAAAAGAGAAAGCAGTTCTCGGATGTTTGGGAAGATTTTATCATCATTACTAAATCAAACGGCAAACAAAAAGCACAATGTAAGCATTGCAAGATAGAGTATGTGCATGATTCTCAAAAGAACCAGACCGATTCCTTAAGACGTCATCGTAAGAAATGTAATATTACAGCTAGAAACCGTAATGTCGGTCAAATGATGATCACTACAAAGGCAAGATTACAAGCACAAAAGACAGATCTTTCTGTTTTTCGTGAGATGGTTGCCAAGTGTATCATTCAACATGATCTAAAAATTTCTTTTGTTGAATATGAGAGGGTTAGATCAATTTGGAAGTACTTGAACGTCGAAGTAAAGTTTATCACTCGCAACATAGCCGCAGCTGATGTTTACAAGTTTTGTCTGAATGAGACATATAGTTTGAAAAGAGAGTTAGCTAATCTTCCGGGAAGGATTAGTTTCACCTCTGATTTATGGACGACAATCACTCATGAAGGCTACATGTGTTTGACAGCACATTACATTGATAGGAACTGGAAATTGAACAACAAGATTCTTGTGTTTTGTGCTTTACCTCCTCCACATACAAGTACATAATTAGCTATACAACTTTTGGATTCATGGAAAGAATGGGGAATCGATAAGAGAGTTTTTTCGATCACTCTGGACAATGCTAGTAACAATGATTCAATGCAAGAAATTTTGAAATCTCAGCTTGTGTTGCAGAATGATTTGTTGTGCAAAGGAGAGTTCTTTCATGTTAGGTGTTCAACTCATAATCTTAACATGATTGTTCAAGATGGTATCAAAGTGATTGGTGATTCCTTGTCTAAAATCAGGGAGAGTATCAAGTATGTTCAAGCCTCTGAATCTCGTGAGATATTTTTTAGCAAGTGTGTACTATGTGAGTATAAATATGAAGGTTGAATTGCTATTGGATGTGTCAACTAGATGGAACTCAACTTACAAGATGCTTGATAGAGCCTATCAAGTATCGAGAAGCTTTTTGTTATTTGAAAGTGATCGATGGGAGACACTACAAGTATAATCCTACTGACGATAAATGGAATCGGTTGAAGGACATGTGTGATTTTTTGGAGCAATTCGAGGAGATCACATGACTTATGTCAGGTTTGGAAAATCCGAAATTGGCTGTGAATAAATGAAACAAGTGGAGATGAAATTGTTAGACAAATGGTTGTACTCATGAAAGAAAATTTTGACAAGTAGTGGGAAGAAGTTAGTGATGTGTTCGCAATGGCTACCATCTTTGATACACGATTGAAGCTTACGCTGGCTGAATATTATTTTCAAAAGCTTGATATGAACTCTTGTCAAGCAAAGATGGAATACTTGCGTGGAAAATTGCGTAAGCTATTTGAGGCATATGATAGGAAGCCAAAGTCGACACCATTTTCGCAGGCACGAGAATGTGAACAACAAAGGATGATAGAGGTAAAAAAAGGAGTTTTGGCAACTATGATGTAAGTACTTCTCTTATATTATTTTTATTTTTATAATTTTTTCGTTTAATAATTGTGATATAAGCATTACAATATGAAATTTTCAAGATTTTTTCGCTTTTCACAAGTCAAGTGCTATTGTTAGTGGAAAGTCTTCTCTGGACATGTATCTTGAAGAACCGTCGTTGGACGTGGACGAATTTGAAAGCTTGGATATCCTAAAATACTGGAAAAAAACTCTAAAAGATATGGTGAATTGGCTTCAATGGCTTGTGACCTTCTTAACATCCCTATAACAACAGTTGCTTCGGAATCATCTTTTAGTATTGGATCTCGAGTTTTGCATAAGTACAGAAGCTGACTTCTCCCGAAAAATGTTCAAACTCTTATTTGCAGTCGCAACAGGTTAAAAAGTTTTGAAGTCTATGAAAACGATAAAATACTTCATGACTTTTACTATTTTATAGTTTTATAATTAGTCATTTTATGTAATTTTTTTTATTTTTCACATACGTAGAGGAGGACGAAATTGAAAAGTCCGATGGTGAAGATGATGCATTCCTTTCTTTTGAATCTCTTTGTGATGACGAGGATGAGTGAGCTTCTATCTTCAGTCTCGAGTTTCTATCTTTAGTTTCGAGTCAGAGTTCGTTTCAATTAAACCAAGTGATTTCTAGTTTGGGTGTTTTGATTTATTTTGGATATTAAACGATTTCTTCTAAAGAGTGTATTCATATAGGAACATTTTATTCCTTTCGTCAATAAATGCCATTTGCAGAAAAAATAAAGGTCAATTAGTCCAAAGTAATTGAAAATGTGCTTCTCGCATAGCTTGATGACACCACTCTAATCATTTCTTTGTACAATTCATTGCCCTCACGTGTTCGTTCTCCCACTCCAACAAACACAGAAAAACCATCTGTTCATCAAAAGAAACACAATTAATAAATTGAAACAAGGACTAACACGAATCATGTTACACGATTACAAATACTTCTGCAAACAAAGCAGACCATGAGCTTTTGCAACATTGTTGATTAGTATAGAGCTTGCCCGCGGGCCGACCCTCTAACTAGTCGGACTAAGGTGTTGCGGGTCTGGACATCAATTTACAATTCGCGGTCTTAGCGGGTTGGCCCGCCACGGTCCGCAAAAAAAGTTTTACGCCGCAACGGGGCGGGTCATACGGTGCGGGCGAGCCCGTTTGACAATACTATCAAAGAGTATTTGAGTTCGTGTTTTCACATGAAAGATTTTGGTTTGGCTAAGTATTTTCTTGGCATTGAGTTGGCCCGGAGTCCATCTGGTATCTACTTATGTAAATGGAAGTATATTCTTGACATTGTGTCCGAAGCAGGTCTCTTTGGTTGTAAACCGGCGTCATTTCCACTTGAGCAGAACCACCGGTTGCCCTTAGGTCCACCATGAGGATGCTCCACGATATCGTCGTCTGGTTGGTACACTAATTTATTTGGCGGTGACTCGACCTGACTTATCATACTTTGTCCATGTACTCTCTCAATTTATGCAGAAGTCGAAACAGGTACATTGGGAGGTAGCAATGCGCGTTGTTCGCTACTTGAAAGGTACGCCGGAGAGGGCATTCTTTTACACGCTCGTACTGAACTGAAATTGGTTACTTGGTGTGATGCAGTAACATCCAAAGCGGTAACTGCCGATTACATCCAAAGCGGTAACTCCCGATAAGCTAGGAGTGTTGATTTTTATTTCCATTGTATAAATAATTTGCTTAAATCTAAACCAACTGTTGTCTAATAGTAACACATCTCTGGTTTAACTTGGCACCAGACAGTTGCTATCTACAATAAAAACACAGAACCGGATTTATAATTTGATTACAAACAAAATGTCAATCTCTTTCTACTGTTGTGGTTCAGCAAGAAACGGTTTGAATGTCATTATAACTCCAAGTGCCAATACTGAATTGAGGATAAAGAATACACTTTGTGTGCCTGCACATTCATTCACAGTACCTCTTAGTCTATAACTTGGTCAGTTTTTGAATTTTGCAGTCATATAGATAGTGTGATGGATAGCGAATATGAAGAAGACGCATTACCTGGAAGAAAAGCAGCATCTTGACGTTTCTCGCTCCAAGAAAAACTGCCAACAAACCAAAAAGAGAAGAGAACAATAAGTAAGTAGAGAAACAACAGAAACCTATATATCGATAAACCGTTCGCGAGAATATGTGTTCATACATGATGCCTGCTGCTGCTGGACCTACGGCTTTGAAAAGAGACATCCCTGTCATGGCTATACCATTAGCTGCTCCTCTTTGGTCTTGGCTCTGTTTTTTTTGTCGTAATAGTTAACATAACTAAAGAAATTCTACTTTCTTAATAATGGTAAAATGGATCATCAATGTTTTTCAGAAAATACTTACTACAGCCTTGTTTTGAAGGATGAATAAGCCAGTTATAGCAGACACCTACACACATACACATAAACGTTGTGTTGAGGAATAGATACTAAAATCCAAATTACACATTCTTCTAAGATTATCAGAGAGACTTACGCTTAAGACATTCTTTGCTGCAGATGCACAATTTAGCGTCAGGGTCAGGGCAAAACCAGATAACTTAGCTATTAGAGGGTAACTTGATAAGAGAACTATACCCAGAGTCTGCGAGTGTCGAAAACAAGCAAAGATTAGAACTTTCCAGTTCAAAAACATAAGGCTTAACAACGTAACAGAATGTAATGGTTACCCCAGATATACGAGTAACTTTGATGGGTCCTAAAAGCCTCTCCACATAAGAGTAAAACGAAAGCTGAAAGATTAGGAGACCAAATCCTAAAGAAAAGAAATAGTGTTAAGCTCGGAACAATATCATTTTCATTGAAAATGTTAGCTTTGAGAAGTATGGACACACCGGAAATCGAAAGAACAGAACCAACATCTGCAGAGGAGTATCCTAAACCTCCATACTTCCTCGGGCTGTTTGCCCACAACGAAAAGATCTATCATAGAAAGAAAGGTTCAAGATTTTGTTTATTCGGGCAAGGATGAATGTAGAGGAAGAGAAAGTCCCACTCACCTCTGTGTAAGCCATATCATGAAGTGAGAAGATGCAGTAGACAATAATAGATGAAAGTAGTGGCCAGTTCTTTAAGAGAGAACTTTTTCTACTTCTCTCTGCCACTTCATGAGATTCAGGGTCATGGGACAAAACTTTTTGAGCATCAGAAGACTCATCATCAATCTTGTGATTGTGCAACGTTTCCTGGAGAGGAGAAACAACCATCTCTAGGCTTAAGTTAGACAAAGTAACTATGGATTTCATGGAGCGCGAAAAGTAAAAGAGCTTACCGGAATCCTGAATGAAATCACGGTCACCAAAAATGCAAAAACAGATATTGCTAAGCACGGCAAAAAGTAGGGAAACCTGCATTATGTTATACATAGACCGATGAGACTATATTATACTAGTTGAGCAAAAGTGAAGAGGAGAATGAAGAAAGTACTACTTACTTCCCAAAAATCGATTCCTCGGAGAATAAACTTGGATATTGCTTTGCAGGCTACAAGATCGCAAGATTAAACAAGAATCAAGAAAGGCGAGCGAGGTAGAGTCAGAAAACAAGATCGAAAATGTTTGTTTTTGTTAATAAAATACCTGAGCAAGAAAACCTCCCATGGCAGGGCCAATTATGAGTCCAATGCCCCACGCTGTACTAACCTACACGAATTAGATAAGATTCTGAATTGCTCTACTCTGTTTCAAAAAATGTAAAAGGTGTAAACTTTGAATCAAGAGCTTACAGCTGAGAGGGCTAAACCTTGATATTCATCACGGAATATTTCCATTGCGTATGCCTGGACTCATCAACATTTTTCGGGTTAATGAGCTTCGAAGAAAGATTTGTGAAATGTTATAAGAGGAGAACAAGAGAAGAAGACCTTTATAGGACCAAGTAAACCATTGAAACTACCAAGGCAAAACCTTGTGATGATAGCCATCCAGAAATTTAAACTGAGACCAAATAGAGTGTTGAAAATGACCCTGTTGACACCGAATTTTAAAAGCCTAGTGAGAGAGAGAGAAAGAGAAAGATGAAAGAAACAAAATGTAAGATTACAACTACTAACACTGAAGCAGTTCCTATGAGGATTACTGGTTTTCTACCATAACGATCAGCCACAATTCCCCAAAAGACCGATGTCAGAGTTCGACCGAGCATAAAAGAACAACCTTTTCAGAGGTACAGAGAGATACACAATCTTAGTTTGAAAGATTAATATATGGTGTAATGAAATATAGTGTTACTAAGGGACTCACCAACAAATCCAGCGTAGAAACCAATGTCTTCTTCCTTCTTTGCTATGTTAAAATCACTAATCTACCAAAACACATAGACAAGATTCTACTGTTGTGACGACAATCACCAAATCTAAATCAGCACTTTACAAAACTATTGTGGGTACTCACCATAAAGTAAAGGAAGGGGAAAAGAGATGAAATGGGCAGAGCTGAAACAATAAAACAAGAACAAAAAATCACTTTTTGAGACAAAACAAAACATCTCCATCAAATTTTTTAAAAAGGGTGTTATGTAATTACCGGTGCAGAGGACGATGATCCAAACGGAACAAAGCTCAGAGAAAGGGAAACCTCGGCGAAGTCTCTTCATTTGATCAACCTTACAGCCAGGGCAATTCTCATGGAACTTATTCTCTAGCAAACACTCTGTATACTCTGCTTCCGACATTGTTGCACCTCTCTGAATCTAGTGGAATCGATTCAAAGAATTTTGGTAAGAAAGAGAAGGATGCGATTTGGTTTCTCCCTTTTTTATGGGAAGAGAGGAGAGGAGCCAACAACAACACATAAAGATTATTGATTGATTTTCACGTGGTGATCTTAAATTTTTATGTCAACCATAAATTACGGAAAGCCATTTAATACTGTAACAGAGAAGCACGCAATGAGAGAAGAGGAAACCAAGTTTGGCTTTTCTCCTTGTCGAGTCGTCAAGGCAGTGTAATGTTATCAATATGAAATGTAGCCGACATACTCATCTCTGTCTTTCACATTTATTGTTTTTATTTTTTAAAGCCGAAAGATGAATTTATTTACTCGTCCACGTTCAAATTAAACCTACAAATATTAATTAAATATGTCACCAAATAGTTTAAAAATCTTTCAGAGTTGAATGCAACTCTTTTGAACATTTCAAAGTAATGTAAATGAGATCCGGTGGAATTTGCTCTAAACGATCAGTATCTGCGTTTTTATTTTTTAAATGCCAAATGGTCATTTTATTACTCAAATTTAAAGAAGTATATAATAAGCCACAAAATATAACAACCAAACAAAAATAGATAGAAAAAGTCTCGCTAAACGAACTAACCTATCAACTACTGTGTTTGAACATGTGGAATATAGAAAATTACAAAACTTGTGAAGAGACTCTGCATACTTCCAAATTCTTTTAGCTGTGTAAAAAAAAATCCGGCCACTCATCTGCTATGGCGATCATAGCAAAACTATATGTTCCAAAAGCATGAATACCTGGATGGTCCAACATACTCTGCATCGTCCAAATCAAAACTTCAAGTTCCGAATGTAGAGACAAAAGACGCTAGCACTAGTTTTTGGAGCCGATTCGGGAACATATACCATCTCCATCAAACAAGGTCCAACCCATAAGGCTAAGTGTATCTGGCTGTTTTCGTGATCTATCCATCGTACACTTGTTACGCAGACACAATACTTGTTGAGGGCCAATATTCGACTTTTGGGTCGAATCTAGGTTGTCAAAGGATGCCTTATTCTAGACTCGCCATTTAGATAAAGCGTGACTAATAGTATCTGAAGGTTCTCTCGATATTCTCCAAAAGAGTTTTTCATTTCGAGCCTTCCAAATAAACCATAAAATCTAGGGGTAGTACTCCCATTCTCCAACGCCTTCCCGCTCGTCGCTCAAAAATAGGTGAGCCAAACTACTAAAAACACTCATGGACGAAAAAACACCGGAATAGGTGAAATAGCCAAAGTTTGCAAGGATGGAGGACACTCAAATAACACA
>OVAN01007803.1:0-19114 GCA_900406275.1 Anastatica hierochuntica | reverse complement strand
GTTCGTAGATTTGGCGTCAATCGGCGTTTAGACATTTCTTCGAAACGATGCAATTCTCCAATGGTCACGGAGGTTTCGTATCGTTCCGAAGTTCGTATTGCTAGGTCTTCCGAGAGTTATTCGTAAATCGTGGATGTTAACTTTAACATTCGGGCTCTTTAGTTGTTTGTGGAAGGATAGACTTCCTTTGAATGATAGTATGACCAGTCAAGACAAAGGTAAGTCTAAAAGAGGTTAAGTCTAGACGGCGGTGAGTCTAGACGTTGGTCGTGTTTCTGAGTAAGTCCGATTAGAGATGCGATCTTGGACGTTGATTTCGAGATGACCATTTTTGACACCAACATACATAGTCACATACAGGGGCATCAAAGCGAACCCACAGCAAATAAGCGCGATCCCTTCGCCCAAGACTCCACGAGACATCCAGAAGCTCACTAGAAGAATGGCAGCCTTGAGCAGATTCATATCCAGGCTGTCCAACAAGTTGCATGCATTCTTTGAAGCCCTTAAGTTTACGGGGAAATTTGAATGGAACCAAGAGGCCAAAGACGCCCTAGTCAAACTCAAGGAATACCTCACAATGCCACCTCTTCTCTCCAAACCCCAAGACAGAAAGCCTCTGCTCCTGTACCTGGCCGTCTCAAAGCACGCCGTGAGTTCCGTCTTGGTCAGAGAAGAAGAAAGCAAGTTGTGTCTGGTGTACTACGTAAGCAAATCCCTTCTGGACACCGAGACCCGCTATAGCCACCTGGAGAAACTGGCTCTCGCCTTGGTCGTCTTGGCCGGGAAGTTGCGTCCTTACTTCCAGGCTCACCCAATGATAGTCGACACATCCTTCCCTATAAAGTCTTTACTCCACAAGCTTGATGTATCCAGAAGATTGACCAAATGGGCAGTGGGACTTGGCGAGTACGATGTGATCTTCCGCCCTGCCACGGCGATCAAATCACAAGTCCTGGCTGACTTCGTAGCAGAATTCTCCCCGCCGATGATACCAGGGGAAGAAGATGAGGTCAAGATCCAACAAGAAAACAAAGGCGAAGAAAAATGGGAACTTTATGTGGACGGATCCAACAATATACGAGAGGCATGCGTAGGTCTTGTGCTCATATCACCAAGAGGAGAAGTGGTATCAAGAGCAATAAGGTGTAACTTCAGAGCCACCAACAATGAAAGTGAATATGAAGCCTTAATCACGGGACTATGCTTGGCAAAAGACTTGGGAATAGAAAACCTACAAGTTTACAATGATTCCCAATTGATCATAAGCCAGACGCAAGGCGACTACCAGGCAAAAGACGCTTGCATGACCAAGTACCTTTCCATAGCTAAAAGGCTCGTTGATTCGTTCAAAGCATGCAAACTCACACATATCCCAAGAGAGAAAAATTCGCATGCGGACGCCCTGGCCAACTTGGCCTCAACCTTAAAAACAACGGAGCCGACTAGCGTACCCTTGCTGGTTCTCAAATAGCCGGCTACTGGCGAAGATGCCGAAGGGCCTTTGGTCTCTAACATAGAAGAAGAAGAAACCTGGATGACGCCCATTACGTCTTACCTAAGAGATGACATCCTGCCCAACTTGAGGAGTGAATGCCGAAAGATCAAAAGAAAGCATTCCGCTTCTGCCTGATCCACAAAAAACTCTACAGAAGAATCTTCTCGGGTCCATACCTCAAGTGCATAAAGCCGGAAGACGCATATCTAGCCCTCAAGGAGCTGCATGAGGGCGAATGCTGATCCCACTCTAGCAGCAGAAGCTTGGTACTAAGAACCAAGAGGTCAGGGTACTACTGGCCTACAATGGCTCAAGACGCCCTTCAGATGGCCAAGTACTGTGACAAATGCCAGAGGCACGCCCAAGTATCCAAGCTGCCCCCGGAAAACCTCAAATACGTAAGCTCTCCATGGCCATTCATGAAGTGGGGAATGGACATCGTGGGAAAATTCCCGACAGCTCCTATGCAGCTGGATTACCTTTTGGTAGTTACAGACTACTTCTCCAAGTGGGTGGAGGCAGAAGCCTTAAGCAAGATTACGGATGTCCAAATCAAGAGATTCCTCTGGAAGAATGTGGTAACACGATTCAGAACGCCCCAAGAGATAGTTATAGACAATGGTCCGCAATTTACAAGAGAAAACTTCAAAAAGTTTTGCGAAGATTGGGGCATAAAGCTTAGTTTCGCAACTCCAAGACATCCGCAATCCAATGGGCAAGCCGAATCCACCATCAAGACAGTAGTCAACCTGTTGAAAAAGAGGTTGGACGACGCCAAAGGCAACTGGGTCGAAGAGCTTCCGGCTACCCTATGGGCATGCCGAACTAGCATCAAGACTTCAACAGGTGAATCACCTTTCTCCCTGGTCTACGGAACAAAGGTAGTATCCCTTGCCGATGTCAGTGTCCCCACAGCCAGGTCAGAACTCCTACCCTCAAGAGACAGTGAAGAGCTGATGGCTTTGTCCCTGTATCTCCTTGACGAAAAAAGGGAAGCCGCAAGAATCCGAAACTGGAAGTACCAACAAGAAGTAGCTCGCAGCTACAACAAGAAGGTACGAACCCGGACGTTCCAACAAGGAGAATGGGTGTTGCGCCGAGTCTTTGAGAATACCACGGACAAGGCCGCAAGAAAGTTAGCGCCTGGCTGGGAAGGACCATACCAAATCATGGAAGTCAAAGGAGCAGGGGCATACAAGTTACAAGACAGGTACGAAAAAGTACACCCAAATAGTTGGAATGCGTTACACCTAAAGNCCGTTACACCTAAACTCTTACTTCTTCTAGAAAAACGCCCCTGACCCGGACGATCATACCCTAGATACGTTTTCTCTTTTGGATTTTCAATTTTTTACATCCTTTTATGTAATCACGATACGTCTAAGGACGAATACCCATCAATGAAACAACTGCTTTTTCACGAGAAAATTCAGTTAAAAAGCGAGGGGAAAATAAGTTGAATGATTACTCCTCAACAAAGGAGTAACATAAACAACGTACCCTTCCAAAGCAAAAAGCGAAGAGCAAGGGGCAAATAAGTTGAATGATTACTCCTCAATAAAGAAGTAACATAAACAACGTACCCTTCCAAAGCAAAAATCTCAAAAAAAGAAAAAGAAAGAAAGAAATTCTGCTTGAACAAGGGAAAATACTCGAAAGAAAGCAAGAGAAAAAACGCTTATTCTGCTTAACAGAGAGTGGCTAACCGGAAAGCAGAGTGTTGAGCAGAAAGCAAAAACAAGCTTAACCTTGCTTATCAGGCCGCAGTAAATGCAAAAGATATGCGGTCTGAGCAAAAGAGAATCACCTATACCTACTTACTCAGACGTGGGGGTAAAAGAAAAGTCTGGCACTTGGACCCCTTTGCAGAGGAGGTTCATACCAGCAAAATCAATAAGACTGAAAGTGGCTTCACTGCAGGAAGCAGAGCGCAACAAAGCAAAATCCGCTATTTTCGGATAGCTGAATGCCAAAAGCCAGAAGATACCTCCGGGTATCAAAAGGCCAAAAACCCAAGCTAGTGATTACCTCCGGGTAACATAATGCCAAAAAGCCAGAAGATACCTCCGGGTATCAAAAGGCCAGAAAAACGCAAGTTACAGGTTACCTCTGGGTAACAGAATGCCAACAAGCCAAAAGATACCTCCGAGTATCAAGAGGATAAAAAAGCGTCTTGGGAACCTAAAAATTTTCTAAGGACAAGAAGCAGAACTCCCTAAAAAAAAGAGAGATAATGAGATTATCCCAATCCAGAACTCAAAGAACTCTCGCATGACACGACAAAGACTAGAGGCCAATAAGCCAAAAGTCAAATAGCCAAAATATCGGTAAAAGGCTAAAAGCCGAAAGCTAGAAGCCATTCGTCCAAGGCAAAGAGGCTAAAAGCCCAAAGCTAGAAGCCAGCTGCCCAAGGCAAAGAGGCTAAAAGCCCAAAGCTAGAAGACAGCTGCCCAAGGCAAAGAGCCTATAAGTCAATGGCCAGAAGCCAGTCGGTCAAAGTGCTAATAATAAGAAGCACATTCAAGCATCATATCTGAATCTAAGTCAAAAGCTCGCTAAGGCGAAAAGACAACAGAAAGCCAAAAGAAATTTACATAAAAAGCCATAAAGGGCCAGAAGATAAGTTTTAAAGCCCCGAAGGGCAAACAGGGAACTAGGCCAAGAAGGCCAAACAAGAGTCAAGGCCATTAAGGCCATAAATTCATTACATAGCCCACAAGGGGCAAGAGTAAATCCATGCAGGGGCACGCCGTCAACAAAAAGAAAATAAAATCCCACGAGGGGAAAACAACCTGCTTCTTGATCTTGGGTATTAAGGCTAGGTAGCTGGAGGGTCAGGAGAGGCAGACTTCTCAACTTTTGTCTCAGAAGCTACTGGAGTAGTAGAAGCCAAGGCAGGAGGAATCGCCAGTTAATCTTCAAAGGTGGGAGCTTCGAGGCTATTCTCCTCTGCCTCCACGATCGCCGCCAGCTTATAATTCTCAAACTTCTCCTACAAGTTACAAGACATGGCCTCACCTTTGAGGTAGTCCCAAACCATTTCCTAGCGCCCCATGATCCTGGCACCATTGACGACCATGGACACCTCATTCGTAAAGGTGGCCACCCGGGCTTCCAGGTTGCTAAGCTCCTCCTCCAGCTTCGCCTTCTCCTTAGTCAAGCTGAGGACCTTCTCTGCCGCCTTCTCTTTCTCTGACTGTAACCCCCGGAGCAGATCCTTCATCTCCTTCAGCTCCTTCTCCAAGCCAACATACCTGTCTTTCTCCGCCCTCAGCTTGGCAAGGCAATCCTCCACCTGAGCCTTCCCTGCAACGATCACCTCAGTGGTGACTTGGTCCTTGGCATGAAAGAGGGAAGCAGCAAGCTGAGCAACAAAAAGAAAGAAGGTTAGCCAAGGTAAAGGGAGATAGCCAAATAGCAGCCAGAAGCCAAAGGCTGGCCAAATACCTTGATCAGCCCCTTTTTGACCTGGTCGAAGATGCCCAGATCACCAGAGATGGGAGGGTCAGAAGGAAGAGCAGGGAAGACAGATCCCTGAAAGTGCGCCAGGGCGCCATCAAGATCACCGATGGAGGAGGAAGGCTGCTTGGCTGGAGGACCTCTCTGCTTCTTGCTAGAGGCGGTAGCCTTCTAGGTCGCTTTCCTCTTGGACCTAGTCGAAGGAGATTCTGAGATCTCTACCACCTCCGGAGCCTTGCTTCCAGACGCAAACTTTGCCTTTCTTGCCGCCTGAGCCCTCTTAAAGTTCTCCAACATCTTGGATCCGGATCCCAACATGTTCCCTCCAAGATGACAAAAGATCAATCAAGAAACAAGCCGGAAGTAAATAAACAAAAGAAGCAAAAAAACAACCAGCCAACCTCTTATGCAGCTCTGGCTCAACGCTTCTTCACTCAAAAGGAATGAGATACTCCTTTCCTCAGCGGGGATCTCCAAAGTCTCTTCCGCCTTCTCCTTGCCCTCTTCCGACTTCTCTGTAGACGCTTCTGCAAAAAAAACCAAATGTCAAGAGGATTAGTGACCAAACTGCAGGCAGAAGAAACAAAAACATCCTAAGCCTACCGGTGAATCTCCAAAGAGTAGAGAACCCAGGGGAAGTCCCAACTCTCATAAAGACAAACTTCTGGGCCCAGTGCTTTGTGAAGGTCGCCCCCTTCCTTTCCTCCTTCTCTAGCTCCAGTACCAAGGGAGCACCAGCGCAAGGCCGCAAGTAATACCTACCTTCACCCAGAAGAACGTGAGGGGAGTAGTAGGAATAGAGGAGCTCGTCAATGCCAAGATCCAGCCCGTGGAACTCGTTTAGGACCTGGATGGCAGTGAGAATCCTCTAGGTTGGTGGGTTCAGTTGGGAAGGACAAATATTGAAGTGCTCCGAGACCTTCCTCACCAGGGCAGGCACTGTACCCCTGACTCCAGCCTCAAAATAACCTTCACACATGGCTATTTCGTCTCCAAGGCATTCAAAAGCCCTCTCAGCTTTCCCAGGCAGCCTCAAGTGAAAGTCTACCCTAATGGAGCACTTCTGCCTCCATTCCTCCAAAAGCTCAGAGTTTACATTCGAGAAGGGGCGAACCTTCATGAGCTCTGGCCCCGCGGCGGAGCACAACGGCAACGGGTTGGCCTCAGGGATCTCAGTGTCCTCTGAAAACCCCTCAGCCTCAGGAGATGGGCTATTCCTAATTAAACGCCTTCTCCAAACACGGGCCCCGACGGAGGATGAGGCCACCGGAGAAAACTCATCACAGGAGCAGGTCATGCCTGGGTTCAAGGAAGTTTCGATCTTGGATCTAGAAACTGATCGGGACAAGAAATACCTAAAAGCTAAGGCTAATTTGAAATCCTAAAATCCAACTCCTGGAATCTACCCTAAAAAAGCGAAAAGAAGAGGGAAGAAGACGATCTAACCTTAAGAATCGCGGATCGAAAACTTGAAAGGAATTCCGGGAGCAAGATTTCGGTAAGAAAAGGAAGAAGATGAATCAAGAATTCCACTAAGAGAAAGAAGATGAGGAGAAAATGCCAAAGAAGAAAGAAGAGAACGTTTAAAAGAAAGAGGAGAAATCAGAATGAGTCGCACGCGTCTAATCATCAGCGCGAATCTGGCGAGAAGAGTAACAGCTATATTCTCCCTCTTCAAATCTTCATAAATCTTCGCCAACGCCTATAAGCTTCCCTCTTCACCAAGTCAAATAGCTGGGAGTTTTTCAAAATAATTCTCCTTGAAAGCTGCGAGCGGTTCGCGAAAGTTCAAAAGTCGAAGCCCTGAGGCCAGACGACAAAGGGCCAGACGTAACCCCCCATCATGACAATGCTCATTATCTAATACGAATTGAACCCAAAGCAATAAAATGCTTAAGGAAAGTAGAGGCTACGTAAGTCAAAGGTAAAAAGGCCAAGCGACTACTGGCTTCCTGCCTAAGCCACCTAGAAGACATGTTATTCCAAAGCTTCAGATCAAACCTACGCAATAAGGGGCAAACTGTTGGAAGTAATTTAGGTCATGAGAATTCCCCAGACTTAGATGGAGTACAACAGTAAGACCTCAAAGCAGGGGAGTGCCCAGAAGCAGGAAGCCAGACAACGTCCCATAGCCGGAAGCCGGAAGTCAGACGACCAAGCATAGCCGGAAGCCAGCCGACCACCGCCTCTCCCTTATTTTCGCTATTTAAACTAGTAGATAATGACATGTATTTTAGATATATATACATATATTCTACAGATAATCATTTTATATCCAATTCTTGGAGGGATAATCTCATGTATAAATACTAAGCTCAAAGGGAAAACGTGCACGCACGAAAACTCTAAGCCACAAAATCAATACACAAGCAATTCTTTGCCATCTCTTGATCTTAAAGCTTAGCTTAAACATCCTAAATCCTTGGCGACACATTCAGTGACCTCCAACTTCTGTAGTGCTACAAAGAACCACCAAAATCACCCATAACAACCCCTATGTTCAAATCGGATCAACTCATTACATGTTCTGTTTTTCTTCCGACTCAAAGTATGGATTTCTTTTTCACCTTTGTCTATGATTCGAATTTCGAAGAAGAAAGAAGGAAACTTTGGGCTGATATATATATTATCATCTCTCTTCCCTGCTCTTTCACGGGAAGCCAAGGTATTTAGTTGGGGACTTTAATGAAATGCTTTCTATGGATGAACACACTCTGGTTTCTTTAACTACTTCGGGTATGTGTAATCTCCAAGAGCTTTTCACCCAATGCTCCGTGGAGGATCTAACATATCATGGCAATAAGTTCACTTGGTCGAATCGGCGAGAGGGAGAACCTATATGCCAATCGATTCCACAGGCTACAAAGGTTATAAATACAAGATTTATGGAGAGTTCAGCTAATGTTTCTAGTAGGAATAATGTCTCGATGGAGAGAGGTCGAGGCACCAAAAGAAGCAATAGATGTTTTTCTTTTCCTAGAATATGCGTGGTTTCAACAAGTCTCATAAGCATGATGTTATTCAGAAGTGGGTTTCATCATCAAAAGTTTCATTTGTTTTTGTTTCGGAAACACGCATTCAGGAGGATAAACTAGCTCGGGTTTGTGCTTCTGCATTCCATGGCTGGTCTCTTCTATCAAACTATGATCACCGTAGACTCGGTCGTATATGGATGGTATGGTCAGATGATGTGATCATCACCCCTATGTTCAAATCAGATCAACCCATTACATGTTATGTTTCTCTTCCGGCTCAAAGTATGGATTTCTTTTTCACCAATGTCTATGCTTTGAATTTCGAAAGAGAAAGAAGGAAACTTTGGGATGATATATATTCTTATCACTCTTCCCCACTCTTTCACGGGAAGCCATAAATTTTAGTTGGGGACTTTAATGAAATTCTTTCTATGTATGAACACTCTCTAGTTTCTTTTACTACTTCGAGTATGTGTGATCTCCAAGAGCTGGTCACCCAATGCTCCGTGGAGGATCTAACATATCATGGCAATAAGTTCATATGGTCGAATCGGCGAGAGGGAGAACCTATATACAAGAAGCTTGATCGGGCTTTAGTGAGTGACAGTTGGCCATCTAACTTGCCTAATTCCTATGCTTATTTCGAACCTAGTGGTGTCTCAGATCACTCACGATGTCATGTGCATTTAACTGCATCCTTATCATCGACCTGTAAGCCATTTAAGTTCCTAAACTTACTTGCTCACCACTCTTTGTTTCCTCCTACGGTGATAGAACATTGGGACTCTATCGAGGCTCTCTTTGTCTCTAGGGAATCCATCTACAGGTTCACAAGGAAGCTTAAAGATTTCAAGCAGAAGTTAAGGTTGTTGAACCAAGAGAAAATTGGGAATCTATTAAAGAAATCAAGTGAGGCTTATGTTGACTTGTGTAACAAGCAAGAGGCGACACTTTTAACTCCTTCAACAGCCACATTAATTGTTGGATCTGACGCATTGGAACGTTGGAAATTTATCGCCGAGTTGGAAGAGAGAGTTTACAAACAAAAATCTAAAATTCATTGGCTCACTATTGGGGATCAAAATAGTAAGTTTTTTTCATCGCGTAACACAAGCACAAGCTTCAAGGAACTCAATTCGTATGGTCCAAAATCGGATGGGAGTAGTAGTTACAAGCTGTGATGAGAATAAAGTTGTTGCGGAGGATTAGTTTAAAGTTTTTTTACAAGAGCAGCCCACGGATTATGTGTGTCCTGACGTGAGTCAATTGCTGGAGGTGATTTCTTTTCGTGTTTCTCATGCGGCTTGTACGCTTCTAACGCAGCCGGTTACAGATGATGAGACTCATTTGGTGCTATTCTCTAAGCCTCTGAACAAGGCTCCAGGGCCTGATGGCTATACCAAGAAATTTTTCCAAGGTGCGTGGTCAGTTATAAAGTCATATTTTATGATAGCTAATCGCTCTTTCTTCACTAATGTTTACTTGCCAAATGGAGTAAATTCGACCATTCTAGCTCTTATTCCTAAGGTAGAGGGTGCTATGGAGATGAAAGAGTATCGACCGATTTTGTGTTATAATATTCTTTATAAAGTCATCTCAAAGCTTATAGCAAATCGGCTAAAAGTGGTGTTATCAGATTTCATTCTTTCCAATCAATCAGCTTTTGTCAAAGACCGTTTGCTTCTTGAAAATGTTCTTCTCATTACGGAGCTTGTCAAGGACTACCACAGGGATGATATATCTTTTCTTTATGCTTTAAAGATCGATATTACGAAATCTTTTGACACGGTTCAATGGGGTTTTCTTATAGCGGTGTTGCAGGCAATGGACTTTCTGGATATGTTTATCCGATGGATAAATACATGTGTCTCTACGACAACTTTTTCGGTTTAGGTCAACAGTGAACTTGCAAGAATTTTTTTGCAGTACACGTAGTCTTCGACAAGGGTGTGCTCTATCACCGTATCTCTTTGTTATTACGATGAATGTCTTATCGGGTATGTTAAACAAAATAGCGCTAGATAGGCGGCACCTTCGATGTCAATCTTTAAACCTCACCCACTTTTGTTTTGCCAATGACATTATGATATTTACCGATGGTAGTATGAGTTCCATGAACAAAGCAGTGGATGTCTTTGATCGGTTTGGAAAAATGTCAAGGCTTAAGATCAATATGTCAAAGTCAAACATTTTTTTGGTGGGTATCTCAGATGTGGTACGAGATAATATTGTGGATATATTTCACATCCAGGTCGACTCTCTTCCGGTGCGGTATTTGGGGTTACCTTTGATGTCTAAGCGAATATTTGCGTTTAGATTATGCTCCTCTGATTGAGCGCATTCGTTTAAAAATAAAATCATTATCCACTAGATTCCTCTCATTTGCTCGGCGTTTACAATTGCTTAAGTCGGTGATAATGAGTGTTACTCATTTTTGGAGTGCGGCTTTTCGTTTGTCCAAACGTTGTTTGCGGGAAATAGATGCGATGTGTGAGATGTTTCTATGATCAGGACCAGAGTTGAGGACCCGCAAAGCAAAGGTAGCATGGACGGATGTTCGTTTTCCAAAGAAGAAGGGGATTTGGGCTTTCGCTCTCTCACCGACGTCAATATTGTTTATGGGTTACGCTTGATATTTCAGATATTAACATCCTCCTCTTCCCTTTGGGTAAATGAGTAAAAGATTATCTTATCCGAGAGGGTTTTATTGGAATGCTAAAGAAGATCGAGGTTCATGGATATGGAGGAAATTGTTGCATCTAATACAAAAAGCTTTCGACTTTACACGAGTGGAGGTAGGAAATGGGTCTCGGGTTTCTTTTTGGTATGATCAATGGCTTCCTTTTGGTCGTCTCTTGGACTTTGTGGGGTTCAGAGGCTTTCGGTCACTGGTATTCCTCGATCCGCGACGGTAGCAGATGTTGCCGCGACGGGTTGGATCTTTCGATCACAAAGAACCACACCGCTTCAGCTCATAGTCCTTATGCTTCAACAGGTTCCTCTCCCACTTAGCTCAGCGGTACAAGTCAATTTTTACTGGCGATGGGGACAAGATCTCTATCCTAGCTCTTTTCTACCAAGCATACTTGGGACCAGAGAAGACGTTCTAAGGAAAAATTATGTGGCACTCGGCTTTATAGTTTAAGCTTGTCGTTTCGAAGTATGCCTTCCTCTCTTGGTTGGCTTTTAAGGATAGGTTGTCCACTGGTGATGGTATGATTCAATGGAACAACGACATTGATGGTTCTTGTGTGATCTGCCAATGTCCTTTAGAAAATCGATCCCATTTGTTTTTCCAATGCCCATTTGCCGCGGAAGTTTGGGCAGTGGCAGCTAAGGGTATCCTCTGCTCTTACTTCACCACGGACTGGAGTATTCTTGGCCAATGGTTCTACCTTCACGAGATGCTGTTCATCTTCAGTTTCTTCTCCGTCTCTCTTTCTAATGTTATCTCCATCACTTTTGGTCTGAACGGAATCGTCGTCGCCTTGGCCAAACACCAACACTTGCTGGCCGGTTATACTCTTTCATCGACAGATCAATGAGGCAAAAATTTCTCTCGATCAAGTCCCTTGGCAACCACCACTATGATGACTTATTGATGTCTTGGTTTGCTACAAGACTCTAATCTCTATTTCTAGTTATTTTACAAGTTCAAAACTTCTCTAAAAACGAAGCATTCATTGTATATACTTTTTTTGTTGAAATAAAGTTTTACATTCCAAAAAAAAAAAATTATATTGAGAGTTTTCTTATCTGTTACTAAAAGAAGATTGGATATGTAAACTTAACAGAAACCAAGCAAATTGAGTTCATGTTCATGGCCACGTACGCTTGTCTCTAAAAATCTTAAAATTTCAATCATGTCAGGGTAACGTACCCCTAACGTTAATGAATATTTGAATTAAATTTTAAAGCTGCAACCAAATCTGTTTTTGATATCGTTATCGCGTTGAGGTGTAGCTCTCCAAGGTTTGTCGTTGTCAAGCTGGTCTGTTGTTATACCGTCAAGGATGGCACAATTGCTTTTGCTTTGTTTTATGTTTTTTGTTTTTTGACGTTTCCTCTGTTTTGGAGAATTTTTACTCTGTTTTTCTGTTAAATAAGATTACGCGAGAAACATATAACTGAAATTCCTGTGTTTTGATTGAAGTATATAACGATTTAGGCTAGAAATGTGTATTTTATCTTTTGGATGCATGTATATCTTTATGTCTTTAATATATGGTTGTTATTTTTATATATCGATATTTACAAATGTTGGTGCTTCGATGTGTTTAACATTAAAGTTTTTATCAAAAAACTGGATTTGTATTTTGGTTTCTTGAGTACACAACCAGATATGTTTTTTTAAAACGTCTATATCTATTGAGAAAACGTCTTCAATGTCAAGTTCACTAACCACAAAAACCCCTGAAATAAAACAGAATTTTTAAATATTTATTTTTTATTCGGAAAAGCAAGAAAGTATGTATAATGCTGGCCAAGTTGTGGAAATTACGATTCAAATCAGGGTTTTATCCGTCCGACCCGAATTATCGGATCTAACTTAATGGAAAATCAAATCGTGCAAAACCCCTAAATCTGATTTACATTAAAAACTTTAGCATCCTGTCAGAGACAAATTTCTGTTCTTCATGAAACTATGGGAAAACTAAAAAAGAATCTCATCGATTTCTCGAGAAAGCTTATCAAATCCGGAAATAAAAATGGTGGAACAAGGTGAGTTTCGAAGAAGGAGAATGAAGATACTAAGAAGGTCATCGTGGAAAAGAAAGTCAAAAAGAGAAAGACGAAGCCGACAAAAGTAGAGGAGAGAAGGGGAAGAAGGCTAAGTCGGTGAAGATTGTAGAGACGACGAAGAAGATGGAAGTGTCAAATCCGGTAGATGTAACTAAGAGATCCAGTAAGGATGAGTCAGCGGCGGTTCCGATAACCGTGCTTGTAGAGGCTGCAATGGCACATTTACCGAAGGACGACGATGTAGACAATCAAAGCGAGGAGGTTGCCTCGAGTGATAGCGGTGACGAGGATGCAAACAAGAATGAAGACGAGGATAAAGAAAAGGATGCGAACAATGAAGAGGAAGCAACAAACAAGGATATGCGAAAAATGAAAAGGAAGCAACATACAAGAATGAAAAAGGATGAAAACAATGAAGAAGAAGCATCATATGGTGGAGAAAGTGAATCTGAAGGAGAGGAGGAGAGGAATCAGTTTGTTATAGTTCCTAGTACCAATCCAAAGCACTTTCATTTTGAGGTAACTAATTAGCAATTGGATTTGATTCGTAGATTTTGATGTCATTTACTTTGTGTCTTGGAAGGGAAAAGTGGGTAAAACTATGCATAATACTAGAAAAATTTGGAGATGATGGGGCAAAACTTAAGAAAACTATTTGGAGTGTTGATATATTACCGATATAATTGGGGTAGAACTGTACGGTACTTGCATGATTTTGAGGCAATCAAATCAGCAAAAACGTCTTCAATGTCTCTATATCTAGTTCACTAACCACAAAAGCCCCTGAAATAAAACAGAATTTTAAAATATTTATTTTTCATTCGGAAAAGCAAGAAAGTATGTATAACGCTGGCCAAGTTGTGGAAATTACGATTCAAATCAGGGTTTTATCCGTCCGACCCGAATTATCGGATCTAACTTAATGGAAAATCAAATCGTGCAAAACCCCTAAATCTGATTTACATTAAAAACTTTAGCATCCTGTCAGAGACAAATTTCTGTTCTTCGTGAAACTATGGGAAAACTAAAAAAGAATCTCATCGATTTTCTCGAGAAAGCTTATCAAATCCGGAAATAAAAATGGTGGAACAAGGTGAGTTTCGAAGAAGGAGAATGAAGATACTAAGAAGGTCATCGTGGAAAAGGAAGTCAAAAAGAGGAAGACGAAGTCGACAAAAGTAGAGGAGAGAAGGAGAAGAAGGCTAAGTCGGTGAAGATTGTAGAGACGACGAAGAAGATGGAAGTGTCAAATCCGGTAGACGTAACTAAGAGATCGAGTAAGGATGAGTCAGCGGCGGTTCCGATAACCGTGCTTGTAGAGGCTGCAATGGCACATTTACCGAAGGACGACGATGTAGACAATCAAAGCGAGGAGGTTGCCTCGAGTGATAGCGGTGACGAGGATGCAAACAAGGATGAAGACGAGGATAAAGAAAAGGATGCGAACAATGAAGAGGAAGCAACAAACAAGGATGAAGAGAAGGATGCGAAAAATGAAAAGCAAGTAATATACAAGAATGAAAAAGGTTGAAAACAATGAAGAAGAAGCATCATATGGTGGAGAAAGTGAATATGAAGGAGAGGAGGAGAGGAATCAGTTTGTTATAGTTCGTATTACCAATCCAAAGCTCTTTCATTTTGCAGTAACTAATTAGCAATTGGGTTTGATTCGTAGATTTTGGTGCCATTTACTTTGTGTCTTGGAAGGGAAAAGTTGGTAAAACTATGCATAATACTAGAAAAATTTGGAGATGATGGTGGCAAAACTTAAGAAAACTATTTGGAGTGTTTATATATTACCGATATAATTGGGGTAGAATTGTACGGTACTTGCATGATTTTGCGGCAATCGAAACAGCGAAAATGTACTTCTTGCCAATGGAGTACAAGAAACAGATAAAGCTGGGGACAAGATGATTCATATCAGAAGCTATTGACACGCTTGAGAACATGAAACCAAGGCTCAATCAGTCGGAGAAGAGGTGGTTTCAAGAGCATCCTCGATTCAAACACTCATTCCACATTAAAATAGAAAAGAACCACAAGGTTCAAGATGTAGATGTTGTTGTTGCGGAATGCCGAATATCAAAGCAAAAAGAAGTGTGGTTCATCATCAATGGCGTTCCCATCCGGTATGCCCTGAGGGAACACACATTGATATCAAGACTAAACTGCTGCAACTATCCTCTCGGCTACAAAGAGAGGGGTAATACAAAGTCCGTGAAGCAGCATTTCAAGCGAACAATAAGGTTGGACGATGTGAAAGTAAATTTAGAGGGAATGAGACCCCATAGAGAGAAACTGAAGATTGCGGTTCTATACTTCTTAGCAAGTGTTGTTTGCATGCGAGCGAAGAGTTGAGTTGGCCCAAAAATGTTTTGGATTTTTCCAAAGAGTCGTGACTGATCTTGAGTTTTACATGACCTTTCCATGGGGGAGACACTCCTATGATTATATGGCGAAGGAGATCTCTCACACTTTGAATAAATTCAAAGGATAGGCGAAGGAGAAGGTTTTATGGCCTCTTCCAGGTTTTTGTCTTCCGCTGGAGGTAAGTAAAAGAGGATTATCACATTGTCATTATTGTTTATTTTTGACCACTTCAGAAAATGTGGGTTTTCTAGCTTCTTGCTTTTGAGGCAATTCCGCAGTTGGGAATTAAGTTCAAAGACTCGATTGGAGGAGCTGATGTCAATTGTCCGAGGATGTGCCAATCAATTTTCAAACCCAGTGAAATGAAAGGGTTTTCTCTTTCAAGAATATATGAGGAAATGAGCACAACAAAGGTAAGTTTCCTCTGCATTTGAGAATTGTATAAAGTAAAACTGCAAAAACTAGGGAACTCTATATGAGTTTTATGGAGACTCACATGACATTGACATAATCTTGCCCACCAAATGTGAAGCAGAAAATGAGCTATGTCTCTTGGATGAAATCATGGAAGAGGAGAACGATGTTGATGAGCTATGTCTTGCTGTTGAAAGTTGGGTTAAGCATCTCGGTGAAGGTTTGAAGGTATTTTTTGAAGACATGTACGAACAAGAAATTCCAGCCAGAGAAGAACAGACAGAACAGGCTGAAGAGCTAGCTCAACAAATTTCGGACACTGAAGGCTCCACTTTCACCCCTGAATTGTCATATGTTATGAAAAACATCCAAAAACTAGGTAAGCACCTTAAGAGAATTGAGAAGAAAGTGAAAAAATTTGTCTCCAAATATGAAAAAGTTTGGCCCCACTTGAGGCATTTGTGAAGCAAGTTGAGAAAGGAAAATTGAAGAGAGGTAGTGATTAGGAAGTCTAAAGTCGGTTGTTCGAAACTTGTTTATGTGTTTGATGAACTTGATTAGTGTGTTTGTTTTAAGTGCCCATATTAGCCATTACTTAAAGAAAAATGCTTTGTGGGCTATTTTCTATTTGAATGCTTCGTCGATAAACTTTTATTGACAAGTGTTTTCTTGGAAACAGTCTCTCATTGAGACTGTGGTTGGTACATTTTACTTTCTCAATGCATGCATTTTTCAAAAAACAATTTTTCAAATCATTATTTGTTGACGTAGCACAACAAAAACATTAATATTTTTACATAGTATTAAAAGTTCTACTTTCAGCCATATCAAGTAGTTTTGCCTAGTTTTACCAATTTCACTTTTGCCGAATGCAAAGAAAATTGAAATTACCTTGAAGTTCTTGCACTCGACGTATCTCCTCCCAGGTAAAGTATCAAAATCTCTTGGGTACTTTGGATTTGGTGAGACTTCGCAGATGATTCATCCCCCACATGGGCAAACTGTCGGAATCTCATTTTGGGCATCGGCAACGTACCCAGTCATGTCCTTGTATTTCTTCAACTGCTTCATCTCCTTTTCCTTGATGGATGGATCCCAGTAATTCCATTGCTTCTCCATAAATTGGTAGACTAGATAGAGAGAGAGAGAGAGAGAGAGAGAGATGTGATGAGAGAGAGAGATAATGAGAATGATGAGAATGAAAATGATGAAAGAGAGAGAGAGATAATGAGAATGATGAGAATGAAAATGATCAAAGCGAGAGAATCTCGTGTACAAAGGATCGGAAAAAGTGAAAAGTTTGTGCTTTTCTGTTATGGCGCCAAAAAAGTTTCATTTTCCCGCACAAAAGATAGTCCAAGTTATACGTAGGATAATAATGTTACGAAAGTTCGTCATAGTTCTACTTTTGGAGTGTTTCCATAGTGTTTAGTTTCTTACCTATACTTTTAGTGCTTTTTAGTTGTTTTTATTGTTAATTTTAGTACTTGACATGTAACACTAAATTTTTTCTGCAATAATGTTTTTTGAAATCAAGATTTCTTTGAATTTTCCTTTAGAACCTGCTCTTCACCAACAAAATGTTCTTGAAAATACAAGGTAATATATCGAAGGAAGAAGAATGACTCATTTTCGTAATGTATGTTATATTGAATACGAATGTTCTATTAACTTCTCTAATAAAGTGTTTTTATATTGTTACGCTAATTTTATTGTTTAGGCATATGTTAGATATAATTAGTTTTACAAAGCCAATGCGTTGTTTTACACAGCAAATATACCAGTTTTACGCAGTTTTCCAAATCATACATGTTTTACAAAACAAAGGAAGGAGATAAATTCATTCAATATTATGCCTTCTAAATAACAACCTCTCGAAACCAAGTCATTGCCTAGCCCGCAGTTTGTTTTTTTGTCCTTTTACGTCGTTCTCCAACTGATGAAAACCTCTTAACTTTTTTTCTTTCCGTCCTCTTTAGCCGGTTGGGAGGTATGATATGCAGCTGGTTTGTGTCATCAGGTATAATCCATGCGGACTAGTCTCACACTACATAAATTGTCCAATAATAAGCCAATGCCCACACTTCAATTCGTAATATTTTGTGCACATGTCATATAATTCTATCTGGATATCACGACCAAAACTCTCACCGGCATCAACGTCTTTTCTGAAAAATATGAAAAGCGGCCAATGTGTGGATACAAGGATATTTTAGAAAATCAAACTCCTTGCAACTACTGCTTTTCGCTAACAAGTTTACGAAATAATTTTTCCCAAGGCATCGGTGATATCGTACTCAAGGGAATAATTTTTAGCTCCCTCACTAGTAATTTCTCAGCATGAACTCATATCTCGTACAAGAAGTTCTCCATGAAAGGCACCAATTTGCGTTCAGTCAATCCAAATTCGGGGTCCTTCCGATTTCAATTAAACCAAATAAAAAATTTTGTGACGATTGCATCGAGTAATGGAATAAGTGAGTACTTCCTTAGATCCATTAAAAACGATGTTCAAAGATTCTACATTGTTGCTAGTGTCCAAACTGTATCTGAAACCTAAAATATACACCTTGCCCATTGTTATTTTTGAGCACTTTCCTCCAAATACTTGGTCACTAAAGGATATCTCGTCTTAAAAGACTCGTAAGATGAGTTGAACTCAGCCACCGTGTAAAGAGGAATCAACTCCATGAATCTCCATGCGACTATGTCTTTGTTGACATTATAAGCATGATGCCCTTTCACATTCTGAGGCACATGCCATAAACAATGCCCATGGTGACGAGAACACATTAACTATAGCGCCGATGAGGCTTGCATTTCTGTCACTCATAAAAATCAATTCAGAAGAGTCAAGAACAACACTTTTCAGCATATGAAAAAACTACATCAAAGTAGCATTGCTCTCACCATCAAGTATAGCAAACACAATGGGATAATGGTGACGATTAGGATCCTGATCTGTGGCAAAAACTAGTACACCACCATATCCGTTCTTCAGAAATGTGGCATCCACAATTATCATTTTCCTCATATTTAAAACCCTCTAATGCAAGCTCCCAAAGCTATAAAGAGGTACTTGAATTTCCTTGCCTCATCCAATTTAACACTTGTTTTCGTCCCCGGATTGACCATCTCTAACATGTACAAATACTTATAAAACTTCTTATAACTTTCTTCCAAACTACCACGCATATCACAAACAGCTTATTTTTTCCCTCTCAACATTGTGGAGTATAATATACTGACACCGAGTTTCCTCTTAACAAGATCCATGATACCTTTCGGATTTGGAGTTTCCATTTTTCGTGGATATTCCTCATTCAAAAGAGATGCGACTAATTTTGCTGAGCCTCTCCTCCTGTCGTTACTTGTACTTTTTACTAATCGGTGAACATGTATGCATCTTCGTGTACTTTCTAATTCAGAAAATTTATGTTCCATCAATCCTCGCGGCTCGTAAACCCCATTTAAAGTTTGGTCGACGTTACCACCCAACATGAGAGATCCGAATTTTTAATGGTATAAATCATTTCTCAAGTGCTGCTCTATCCACCAGCTCTTGAACTGCTATCTTACTTGCAATTTCATGAAGGTTACTCAGACCCAAACCGTCTTCCCATGCCTCTGTAAGTTGACTAGATTCTTCGAA
>OVAN01007802.1:0-19115 GCA_900406275.1 Anastatica hierochuntica | reverse complement strand
TAAACTGCCGTAAGTATCGTGAAGACTATGAAAATTTAGGAAGTTTGAAGCATGTGAAACAACACTTTGGCGAAACCAAAAGAATAACTGTCAAGCGAGTTAAAGAGAAGCTAGAGGTGATCGGAAGTTGCAGAGATCGTTTAAAACTCATGGTTCTATACTTCTTGAGCACGATGATCTTTCCAAGGAAGAAGCACAATCAGATTGATTCCTTCATTCAACGAATTGTGGATGATCTTGATGAGTGCGAAAGGTTTCCGTAGGGGAGGTTGGCCTTTGAAGACAACTTGGAAGAGATTTATCGTTCGCTGAAGCGTTTTAAGGTTGTTGTGCCATCATCATGGTGCTTTCCAGATTTCTTTCATCCTTTGGAGGTAAACGATTTTGATTAGTAGCTTAGTTTTTGATGATTTTGCGTTTTGTTGATGTAGTGTGAATCTTTGGGTAATTTTTGGCGTTTGAGTGCATTTCTGATCTTCGTACGAGGTTCCAAGAAGAGGTTTTGAATGCGGACAACCACTGCCCAAGAATGTGTAAGCATAAATGAAAGGAAACTTGGTTTAAAGGATTTCCATTAGAAGAGATAAATGATGCGCTTGGATCGACAAAGGTTTTCAATTCATTACATTTTTTTTTGTTAATTCTTTCTGCTTTGTTTTTTTCTAGCTTTCTTTATATTTATGTGAAATTCTCTGGTTTGTTTGTAATTCCTTTGTTTGTGTTTTTTTTTTGTTGCGCAGGGTATCGTTAGCATTTTGGAACCTCAGTTTGATGAGGAGTGTATGATGGGTGAGATCATGGAAGAGTATTCCAACGATGAAATGGATCATAGCGACATCATCATTGATACGTGGGACATGCTTGTGAGGGTGAAGAAGAAGCCTATATGGTGGGAGGAGTTGTTTAAAATGGATGTTGCTTCTCGAACATTGACAGATCCTGAGGAGCAACAAGAAGAAGACATTGTCCCACCACCGTCCACGAGCAGCTCTCCAAATGCTCTACAATTGATAGAAGAAAAGCTGAATGGGATGCTTGAAGGCATTAGTAAGATCAACAAGAGGATCGATGGCTTGGATATGAGGATGGTGTCTGTTGAATTGGTTGGTAGTGATCTTTTGAATACTTAAGGAGGTGAGAAAGATTGTCAGTTTGGGTCTTATCGAACCCCAGGAGCTGCAGAGGTCAGAGAAGAAGTAGAAGATGAAGAAGAAGAGAGAGATGTTGTTGATGTTAGAGAAGAAGAAGAGAGAGATGTTGCTCAGTTCAGAGAAGAAGAAGAAGAGATAATTACTGCTGAGGTTAGAGAAGAAGTAGAAGAGAGAGAGAGGCTGATGAGCTTATAGAAGTAGAAGAGAGGGAGGCTGAGGTCGGAGAAGAAACATAAATGAGAGAGGCTGAGAGGGAATAAGAACAAAAAGATGATGGAGAAGGAGAAAAAGAGAAAAAGATGATGGAGAAGGAGATGGACAGAGATGAATGGGCCATCATCGTCTATGGAGAAGATTATGAAGAAGCGAAAAAAGAAGAAGTGAAAGATGGACCATCGTCGGCCTATAAGGCAACGAAGAAAAATAAGCGAAATATGGAGCCAAAGAAGCCAAAGAGTGGTGGTGTACAGCGGAAATCTCTGAGGGTGCAAATGGAAACTCGTCCTTCAAAGCATGTCTCAACCCCTTATATGGAGGCAAAGAAGACACAAAGACAAAAGAAGCTTTAGAGAAGCTTATAATCTAAATTTGGATTTTTATATTTTGTATTTTGGTGTTTGAAATCAGATGCTTGTAGGTATTGCTAGATATTGCAACTGAATTTAGGAGTTTGTTTTTAGGTGTTATATCGGAGTTATTAGGAAGAAACTGTTAGGTCTGTTGTTCTTTTTGATGTGTTTGTTTGATACATCTGGTACTTCTTTGTAATTTTGGGTACTATAAATATATTATTATTAAAAACTTATATTACGTATTTTCTCACAAAATAAAATAAAAACAATGAAAAGTTTTGGAAAACAAACATGTGCTTATCGTGGTGTCCCTTTCCTTTTACTTCCTCTAGTACTTGTCGTTGATCGAGAACACGTATGCTTGTTGTTATATGTTCTAATCGAGAAAGTCTTTGAATTCTTACGTTGAGCAGCCCGTAAAGCCCACTTGCAACCACTCTCGCCCTTTAATTCTTGAAATTTGACGACATATAACTTTGTATCTGATTTGATAATGTCGAACTGAAAACAATTCTTGTGAGCCGCTTTTTCAACTATGTCTATGACGTTTGCCTTACATTCAAATTTTTGACCAATACGCAAACCCAAACCATCTTCCCATTCAATATTTTCGAATTGATCACCTTCTTCCCAATGTGTAATCTCAATTCCATAGTTATCCATGTTAGGTACCTCTTCCCCTAAAATATTTTCTTCATTTTCTCCATTGTCCATCACGTCGTAATTTACTACGGATGGTCCATCTTCATAACACATCATCAAACCATCATTATCATTCACTTCCTCTATCTCTTTCCCACAATCTCTATTTTCTATGTACTCATGATTTTTCTCACATCCTTGAATTGCTTCGACATCAATGATATTCTCTTCAACATGCAAAATGCTTCTACGTTGATCTTTATCAACCTCCATCAAATAACCATAAAGATCATCGTCGCCCATGATATATGATGGAAACTTAGGTGCTAATGCCATTGGAATGTAACTGATCTTTACGTGTGTCGTAGCTTCACCCACCTTTATTTTTTGCGTATCGCATCGACCGACCCTAAGTAAGTGACCTCCTCGAGAGACATCCTCATCACTAAAGTATGGGTCACTTCTTCTCTTGAAATCCACCGTAACCTATATTCGTTTGAATAATGTCCTCCATACTCAAAGTGCATTATTGTGCAATGCTTATTCATTGTCCCTGAAAAGATTTACAAAGTATTAGATTTACGGTTGTATCCGTCACGACTTAGTATTACCAGCACTAGCAGTAGTTCCAGATCTGCACGATTAATATTTTTGATTTCCATGGTAGCTAATTCCTATGGATTATTCACGATTTTAGCTTGATTCAACAACTAATAATCACATATCAACGTTTATTTACCGTCATCACCTAAAAAGCTAAGTTCATTTACAAAATACACCTAAAACAAAGTTGTTTCGTTTAAATCACCTACAAAAGAAAGAAGAGAAGGAGATGGTGAAAAAATACCTGAATAAAAGGATCTTCAAGCTTGGCAGAGTTTAATGGTGATAATGAGTGTAAAGAATGAAGAAGAAGGAGATAACATGAATATGTTAAAGAGCATACGGAAGAAGAATGAAACCACGTAATGAAGAGGAATAATGAAGAAGAAGGTGAGATTAATGGGATCAATGGGTTGATAGAATATTGGTGGATGATGGATCCCGTATTTAATGTATTATTTCAATTTTTTTTCAATTTTTTATTAATTTTTTACAAAGGATAAGAGTAGAAAGGGTGTGAAAAAGAGCAGAGTGAGCGGCGAGCGGCGAAGAACGAAAAAAGAAACAGTGAGCAGCTAAGCAATTTTCCCAGATCTGGTCGATTCGTCGTCGGTATGGGTTCTTTTCTTTTGTCTTTTTGATATCCGGTCTCAATTTACTTTCCCCTCGACGATATGCTCTTGGTCCTGGGCTCGTTGGCGGTCGGCATCTTCGGATGTGCTTGTGTCAAGTTCGGAGTCTTTGATTTAGCCGGTGTTCTTTCTGGTTCTAAGGCGAGTCGATGGTGGTGCTAGATTGATGATAGGGTCGGCTTTTAAGGTTTTGTGTTTTAGGTTTTATGGTGAATCTAGTGGTGAACTTTCATAGATTTAGAAGCCAATTTTGGAGATTGTGAGTTTGAGGAGAAGTGTTTGTCTCGTCTCTGTAGGTTTGCGTCTCCAGATGGTTGTGGTCTTGTTGTGTTAACTGTCTAGGTAGTTAGTAGTTCGTGCGAGAGGTGTCCTCTTTCTACTAGTTAGGATCGACGGGTTGTTTCATGCCTATGCTACTTGCAAGGTGGTTCCGGATCCTCAGTAAGAAAGTGTGCAGAGCTTCTTGTCGAAGGCCGTAGAATGCTCAATTTGTTCTATCTTCTTCGGTCTGGAATGTTGACCGCCGATGTTACTCGTGGCTTGTGGAAGCATTATAATGAGTCTCGTTCGTGTCTCATCCCAATAAACTCGACTAGCGTCGCTCATCTTCATTTCTCCTCCGATCGTTTCCACTTTCTTTCTAGTTGGTTTTATCTATCGGATCTTGTATTGTTCATTTACTAGTTTTTCACCCTTGTTTCACATTATGTTCTTATCCGCTTTTGGTTCCGGAAGTCTCTTTCTAGACTTGTCGGCTCTTCTCCGGAAAGACGTTGTTCTTTGCCGGCTTTGTACGAAAAACTTGTTTTGTTTTTAGAATATAATCTCTAGATGCAAAAAAAAAAGAAAGGGTGTGAAGAATAGAAAAGGGTATGTGGAATAAATTGTTTTCGAATAAGGGCACATAAGAATTGAGTTCCTTTTTGACCTTGTATAGTTGCGATTCTAGCGAGTCCTTCGTAATCGAAAGTGCTCGTCTACGGATTGAACCAAGTTCTGGCCGAGCCGGAGTCTTAGCCTTAGCCCGACTCGTCGCCGTTGTAACAGGTTTGTAATTTATGTCTCTTACTTCACCGTGTTGCTCCGTGGATTTTACCAATTCCTATTTATCGGCGCTCTCTTATCCTTCTCCGATTGTCTCGATTCGATTTCTGTGAAATTCTGTTGACCTGAGAACTTAAAAGATTGCAACTTTTATTTCCCCGAGCGAAACTTGTATTCATCTCTGCTCGCTTGTCTTTCTAGATTCTGTTACCTTTCGAAAGCCCGAGAGGATGAAGATTGTTCGCAGGGATTTCGTTCGTAATGGACCCGGAAGCGTTAAGGTTTTTGATTGGATTCCTTCTTCCTATGGGATTGTGTTTTTGGATGCAATTCAATTGCTTTGCTGATTTTTGTATGTTTGTTTGGTGTTTGTGTAGATGGTTGCAGAGGACCCGGATGATCTTTGGTATGCTTATAACCTCATTGCCCCGGGCGATAGTGTAATGGCTGTTACCTTCAGGTACACTCTCCTTTTCAGTTTTCACTTACCTTCTTGCTTTTTTGGTGTTGTCTCGAGCTATTTCTTTTGAAGGGTTATGCAATAATGCTTTGTTTTCTCGTTAGAATCATGTATCGCATTGAAAGTTTATTGCTTTGTGAGAATTTCATGAAGATCCATAAGGAGTAAAGGGATTTGTTGTTTGGTTAACTGATATAGTATCACGCAATGAGTTAGCAATTAGTTATTCTTTTAGTTAAGGGCCTTAAGGGTAAGGAGTTCTAGTTTGCCATTCCTGTTCTTAAACTAGTTTACCGTTTAAATTTTTATTATTTTTCCTGTTATCAGAAAGGTTCAAAGAGAAGTTCCTGGTGGGGGAAGAGACTCTGAACGTGTTAGACTGAAGCTGGAAGTTCAAGTTGAGGTATGATTTTAAAGGATTCGAATGCAACACAGTTAGTACCTTGCTACTGTAAAAACCTATTTTTTTTAAGTGTCATGCTTAATTTCGCAATGACCATATATGCTTTACATTCTTTTGTGTAAGAAAATCGATATTGCTTTCCTATGTTGCCCTTTTTGGTTGTATTTGGTGTTCTGGTACTCGGAAGATATCTTTGTCTAATATCATGGTCTGCTTGCCTTCAATTTTCTGAATTTATTCAATCAGGAGGTGGACTATGATAAAGATGGGGTTGTTTTGCGCATACGTGGCAAGAATATCCTGGAGAATGAGCACGTAAAGGTAGATGCGGGCTGATTTTTTACCATATAAATTTTTCTGTGCTGAAGCTTGTATTGTATCGCAGATTGGTGCATTCCATACTTTGGAGCTTGAGCTGAAACGACCATTTGTATTGAGAAAGGTAAGGTGTACTCTTTTTACTATTTTTAGCCTCAAGAGGATTTGTTCTATTTCTACCTTTGAAATGTGGCACGAACGTGATGCGCCTTGCAATGTAGATCCTTTTCTTTTCGTGCCAAGAGCAATGTAGATTCTATTTTATGAGTAGCTTAATGCGCTCCGGTAGTCTGGTGTATTGTGGATACCGTATGCAAAATAGTATCTTTAGTTGCAGCAAGATTACATATTCTTTTAAATTTGGATTGAATTTCCATAATCTGTTAATACTTATTACTTAATTTAGCCTGCCTTTAAATATGGTGATCAAACTCACGGTTATACAGATTTGGAAGTAGAAGCTATCGTGCTGTACATAGGTCTTGTATGGTTTCTGTAGCAGTCTGCTTGCTGTGTTTGTGATTAATTTGAAATATTCACTCCCTTTTGAAAATTATATCTTTCCCTTTTGTGTGAAACTTCATTGGTAATCAGCAGTGTGTACACGGGTAATTTTCAGGAAATTTGGGACTCATTGGCTCTTGATACACTCAAGCAGGCCTCAGGTATGCTGCTTCTTCTTTTCAACCTCTTAACTTTTTCGAAAAGTATACCTTTAAGATTGTCACATAACTGCAATTGTGTCGATGTTGACTGTTGGCCTATGATCCACGATCTGTCTCCATTTGGTCTACTCTAGATATCAAATCCAATTCGTTGGTTTTGCTTTTACAAAATGTTACATGAAATATTCCAGAACTCTGCTTTTTCCTCCAGTTTATCCATGCTTATCGGCGTGCAAGTCTATCATATTTTCTTTCAGTTTCAAATTCTTTTTCGATTCTTCTTCTTGCATAGATCCTGCTGCCAGTGCTGATCTAGCTGTAGTTCTAATGCAAGAAGGACTTGGACAAATCTTCCTAGTTGGCAGAAGGTACTGGTTGCCTGTGAAATTTGTATTACTCTAGTATGTGTCTCGACAGTAGTTTTGGCTGAAGAAGTATGATAGGAGTCAAATAAAACAATTCATTTCTGTTATTGTTTACCTTGGCTTATTGTCTAATGTTTGGCAGTGTAACAAGTAGCCGTGCACGAATAGAAACATCAATTCCTAGGAAGCATGGGCCTGCAATTGCTGGCTACGAGTCTGTATGTTCCTACACTGTTTCATTATATACATGCCCAAAACTATGGTTGATGGTATTTCTCTGATATCGTCCTATCAACTTTGTTTTACTGTAGGCTTTGAAAAAATTCTTCGAGAATGTTCTGCAGGTTTGTTTTTGTTCTTAGACTATACGCGTTTTCTAATACATGCCAGAAAAGCCATACCTGAGATTAACATATTCTAAAAGTCCATTGCAATATAACAGGCCTTCGTGAAACATGTTGACTTCAATGTCGTTCGCTGTGCTGTGATCGCAAGTCCCGGCTTTACAAAGGTTTCTTTTCGTCTCTCAAGACTGTTTTTAAACTTGCAGGGTTAATTATTGTTCAAATTGCAGTTAGCTGGGCAAGCTTACACTTGATGAAAGCACTTCCAAGTGTTGCAAATTTCCTATATATATGACACACATGAGTTTTTGATTGTTTCTTTATTTTCAGGATCAGTTTCATCGTCACTTATTATTGGAAGCAGAAAGAAGACAATTGAGACCCATTATTGAGAACAAATCACGTATAATTCTAGTACACACAAACTCTGGATATAGGTAGTGTTTCTTTGGAACAGTTCATGAAACCTTTTAAATAATTGTTCCGCCAAAGTTTTAAAAACTTATGAATGCTCAGTGTCAAATGTCATAACATGCTTAAAATTAACGAGGTCGTGAAATGCTGATTTGATATAGATGCTGTGGGTCTGAATAGTTATTTGCTAGATAAACTTAATAACTTTTTAGAGGGCAAATTCATAGACTTGTATATTTTCCTCTATAACGTTGTCCGGCTTGACCATATCACCTACCTTATTTATGTTTAATTCATGATGGCTATCAGTGTTAATGTGTCTCACCTCTAGCAATTGTTTGTATTTTTGCGTGTTATCTTCGTAAAACCTGCTGTTCTGTTCATCCAAATATTCTTTAATTTCAAAACTTATGTTTTGGTACACAGACATAGCCTAGGAGAGGTTCTACACGCTCCCAACGTGATGAATATGATCAAAGATACTAAAGCAGCAAAAGAGGTGATTTAAAATGTGAACTTAGCCGATATATCACCATCGTTTTATTTTCAATATTTCTGAATTGCTCACTCAAAACTGGGTTAGCGTACAAGGTCTTTTTGGATTATTTTCTTCTAGTTTGTTTAAATTCTTGTGAAATCAAACCATTCAGCTTTTCAGAGGCTGTATTGTGTTCCCTATGCGCAATCTGTTGAACAAGCGCGGTTCCATTTTCAGCTAGCTTATAGCTAGGTCACAGTGAAGCACAAAGGTTCTCTAATAAGCAGAAAATGTAGTTATGTAGTTGATCCAGAATTTTTTCTTGTATACGAAAGAACACTCTCTGACTCAAAGGTCAACAGTAATAAATTAGATTATGGAGGATAAAGTTCTCGTAAGTTGGACAGGTGGATATTGTAGACTTTATCTGATGTGAGCCTGATTTTTTCAAGCAACTGGATAAATGGATAGAGGAAGCTTCTTTTCGATCATATTTGTATTCCCTGTTTCATAATTTGTGTTCTCTGTTTCTGTTTTCTGCATGGTGCTCTTAAAATGTACTTGGTATCATCAACACCCTTTTGAATCGAATTTGCGTTTTTGCAGGTCAAAGCTCTCAACGACTTCTTCGCCATGCTTTCAAATGTGAGTCTCTTTTGCAGAGAAGAGAAAGATTCTTATCCGTTTAAAAAGAACACTCCATTATGGTGTTGAGACTCTTTTGGTTATATAATCTAGGATCCAGCTCGGGCATGCTACGGACCAAAACATGTGGAAGTTGCTCATGAACAAATGGCAGTCCAAACACTTCTCATCACGGATGAGCTATTCAGGTTTAGTTTATATAACTGTAAATGCAACTTTTGTAATTTCTAAAGAGGCAAATGTGATTTGACATAAGAAGCATCCCAGGAATTCTGACGTAAAAACAAGGAAGAAGTATGTGAGTTTGGTGGAGTCGGTGAAAGATTCAGGAGGAGAGGCTTTTATATTTTCGTCGATGCATGTTTCAGGGGAACGTAAGTTTTGATGATTCTTTTACTCTCTTTTCTTCTTCTTTTTCGTCTTGATGAGCCAAACTCTTATAAAGTGGTGATGGAACTTTTCCAGAATTGGCAGAACTAACTGGAATTGCAGCTCTTCTAAGATTCCCTTTACCGGACCTCGAAGACATTGAGATGTAAAAGATCTTCTTCGGCTATACAAAAAACAATAAAAGATCATATAGGTGTTCTGTTTTATCATAAAATTTTTAGTGTTTTCTTTTATGGTTTCGTAACAAAAAATATTAGTTGATGTTGTTTATGTAATGCAAGTTACGTACCCCTTTCATTTTTTGGTTTTTGTATTACTAGTTGTGCTGGGGGAATATTTACTATAGAAAATATTTTGCTCAATTTAATTGCAAAAGCATAAATATGGAGTATCCTCAGTCAAAGATTTTCTAGTGCAAATAGATACATTTATTACAAATTTAAAATGATTTTCTAAATCGAATTTTAAATTGCGATTGAAGATATTGCCCGCTAATAGTATATGTTATGTTTTTGTTTCGTATGTATTGGGCACTAGGTGATACCCACGCTTGCATTCATATTTTATGTTTTGTGCATATTTAGTATCCAACTAATATTCAATCCTCGAGGACATAAAGTTTTTTTTACATATGTTTTATTGGAGAAGAATAATGTTTTAATATGTATTGGGTTTTCTTTGAAGTCGTTTTGTGTTCGTTATTGTCTTTTCAGGTTATATGTTTGATGCGCGGAAAATAACACATGGATGTTAATTGAGAGCTTAAAGAGGACATTGTTGAAGATTGCACGTTTCTGAACAGAGTGACAAAGACCTCACAAAAACCGACTGATCCTTGTCATGAATCAGGCGATCCCTGTCACGACGCGAACCAACTTGAATCGAACCATAATTGAAGACCGAAGACCTAAAATAGATGTTTAAACACCTTGACTCGATTTCCTATCATTATTATGTTATTTTCTAAATTCTTGAGCAAACTTTGAGTTTTGGGAACACTAGGAAGACGAATTCAATACCGTACTCTATTGAGAAGAATTCTAAATCCTTTTCTCGTTGTTTTTTGATTTAATACATTATGTCTTTTTCTATTTCATCTTGTGATGTCTTGATTTCCATGAGTGAGCAGTTTCATTAGTTAGGTTTAGGGTTCTCATAAAGAGCTTTCATGATTCAGGAATTGTTAGGTTGTTAGATTGGGGAATTATCAATTGAATATTCGTTTAGCATTGTCCTTAAAGTTGAAATTGGCATGATCATCTAGTTTCTGATATTAGGTTGTTTCACGCACCTAAATTGTTCGGTGAAATGTCTGAATGAATGTTAAAAAAATACATTGTCTTAGACCTACAGAAGTTGATGTTTAAGCAATTTATGAACTTATCAAACCTGTTAGAATGCATGTTTAGGATTCAAAACTCAACGGAAGTTAGTGTCTAGGATCCTAAAACATATTGAATTAGCGCTACGAAAGTAGGTTAGTTCTAGCTTAGTGATTTGAGTTCGAGATGGTTTTTAAACGTTTCGCTAACAACAAATCTACAATCCTGATGAAATTAGTTCACTGGGAATACTCTATGCCTAACGTTTTTCTCAATTGATTACAACCATTTGCTTGCTTTCTTTCTTTTGTTTTCTTTGCTTTCGATTTTAGCATCACCATTCAACTTTTCCTTTTTGTCTTAGCCCGTGCTTGATCCATTGCTTTTCATGTGATTGTTGGTCTCTGTGGATTCGATCCCGAACCACTACAATGTACGTATCTGTGCACTTGCGGTAGTTTATTCGGGTGAAAACTGACCTATCATCAAGCCCGGGGAGGAATGCACTTTGTGCTACAGAGTGCCGACTAATGCCCTGGGTAGCCGGATCTTTTGTTACCGAACTACCGGGTAAACTGCTTGGGCCGAAGACCAAGTCAGACTTCCACACATATGTGATTTTATTTCCAGGGAGAATTGAACCATGGAAGAGTGTTGTTCACACATTCCCAAGTCTCCTTTTCCACTGGACCACAACCATCAGGGCGAGGACATAAAATTAATACCAAATAAAGAACAAAGAGATTTAAGATGCGATCCATCCTTACATTGCTTGTCTATTTGCTTGAGTTTTTTTTTATCTCTACTAGTTAGTTGATTCGTATCGTATGCAGACACAAATATCAATATTATTTATGTGATAACATTCTTATATGATATTTTATTAATTTTAAAATCTATTTCATGTAGTAAACCTACGTTTGGATGATATATTAACATTTTGAACTCTTAAAACACTAGCCTTCTTATTTTTATGTCAAAAGTATTTTGCCATATATGTATAAAAGTATTTAAATACACAAATCCATTTTAAATTTAATGAATAATCAATGATCATGCCTTATTTAAGGTTACAACCTAACCATAATAAAAATTAGATTTTCAGAATATTTTTCTCACGTTAGAGACGTATCTCTCCCTCTCACGCGCGTAGAAGCTCCACTCAATATCTTCTTTTAGCTAATAGAACTTGACAAGTACATAAAGTATATTGCTTGATGTAACCAATATCCCATCACTAACAAAACCTAAAAGTTTAGACTTTTCAAAATTCGTTTTCCCTCCAAAACGTGTGGCTGATATAGCTCTTATAGTCATTAAATAGTTGTCTCTATTACCACTTTAATTCACAGATCTACAAAGCCATCAATGGGTGGCGAGGAAGAACAAGTAGTTTTAATGGACGAAACTAGTAGTGTAGAAGTATATTGAAATCCTATATTCTATCTTTGTTTCATATTTTTGATTTATTTTGACCGTCAAATTTCTGTTTCGCGGTTCATGAATACATATATACCATTTAATGCTTAACACCCATTTTTGGTAGTTGTAGATTTGAATACAGTTGGTCTTATAAATTTTGAAAAGTCTAAAATGCTAAAGTTTACTTTTTTCTTGCAGATCGTTGATAAGAATATAGTATTGTTGTGTCTTGGTGAGTGGCAAAGAGGTGATGTGGGGATTTGGCATTTTGACCAAGTAAAACCAAATGTTAGCACATGGATCCAACTCCATCTTGGCTTAACCCATCGGGAACTGTTAGTATTGTTGTAAGTGCTTTATCACTTCAATCTTTCCAAAAAGTGGTGAAGCTCACATATTTGTACCCATGTTGGATGGATATTGATGAAGGAAATGGTAGCCTTCCTCAATACATTAAGGAAGATTCGAACGTGACATTGTTCATACACCTTCAAGGAAAAATGGAGGAGGTCAATATGTTCGTTACAATTGGGAGTTCTATTCCAGATAAACTGTTGATTTCAGCTGATACAATCAGACTATCTACAACAAAAAATACTCCCAACTGGTGTGGTAGAGAGCTTGAAGATGGGTCATCGAAAGAAGCTGATGAGGAGTGGCACGAGTTTACTGTATAGAGTATACCACCATATATGCTGGTAACGAGATCTCTCCTTTTAGAATTCAATGCTTCAAAAATTATGAGACTTACTTTCAATGGGGGACAGTTATACCAGAATAGCAAAAGTAGGAGGAAGATTAACAACATAAATTCCTCCATTAGCCACAAGGGTGAAAGGGAAAAGTGTCGTCGTTGACCTCGGATCTACATCGGGAAGTGAACCTCCACAACAAGATTTGCGCCGATTACCTACACGGGAGTGGTTATTCACACATCTCCTTCAAGATTCCAACCCAATGTTGGTTATGAATATGGGACAAGGCCATCAAACTAGGTTTCCACAACAGCCAACTGCCTCGAGGAAGAGAAATACAGGCTGGTGAAACCTCACCCACCAACACTCATATTTCAGTGTGGGGAAGAGCGGAGGAGGCTCTAAACAAATTTTTGAACGATCGCAGCGATAACCTAGCATTGTTTCTATGAAGCACCACTGGTCTTTAACGATAACAACGATGATGGTAAGATAGTAGATGACCTTCACATGTTTCATGAGTAAACGTATATGATTTGTAAACAATCTATATTAGCTGTTGTGTCTAGATTATTAAACTTACTATATTTTTGGTTGTAGTGGTTGGTGCAACCTTAATAGAAGTACAATATGAAGGGGACAACCTTTTCATTGGAAACGTGATCAAGTCAAAAACAGATTGCAAAATCAGGGTCTCTATTCATTCAATTAATCATAAATTCCATTTTCGTACGCTATGCTCAACTCTTAGATTTATGGTATTTCGATGCATATCCACGTCTCACTTGTGGCACGTCTATGCCTTTGTGGTTGACAACTCGAAGAGCTTCCAAATCAGGCAAGTTACTTTGCTGCACACATGTGTTGTAGATGAAAGGCACAACTACAATAGACTTGCAACTACTCAAGTCATAGCGGATTTAATGGAAGAAAGGTTTGTGTATATCAAAAGGGGCCTGTCTCTAGCAGCTATTCGTAAGGTCCTCGTGGATGAGTTTCATGTCAATGTATCATATTGGAAATCATGGAGAACTCAGGAGTTAGCTATGGAAAAAGCATTGGGCTATGTTGCTGGTAGCTACACCTTATTACCAAGCTACATGTCCCTCCTTTGCGAGGCCAATCTCGGTAGGCTAAGCTTCATAGACTACACCAATGTGGACATAATAGTTCGAGGTTCAAATATTACTTTTTGACTTTGCTGCGTCTATCAATGGGTACTAATGGATGAGAAAGGTGGTAGAAGTTGATGGCACATCCTTGAAAGCTCGTTATGTTGGGTGTCTTGTCTCGACATGTTGTCAAGATGGGAATTTTCAAATTTTCCCACTCGCATATTGGATAGTAGATAGTGAGAATGACGATGTGTGGTGGTGGTTTTTAAGAAACTGAATATTGTGGTGGGTGCCTTGTCTCGGCATATTTTCAAGATGAGAATTTTCAAATTTTCCCACTCGCATATGACATAGTAGGTAGTGAGAATGATAGTGCGTGGAACTGATTTTTTAAGAAACTTAATATGTTTGTGCATGATTACCCTGACCTGGTTTTCATCTCAGACAGACACAACAACATTTATACCGGCCTAAGAAGGGTAATGTGGCTCTTGTTAACTAAACATATTCATCGATATTGTTATTGACAGTCTATATGTTTGTGATATTATAATAGAAATATTATTTAGTTAACTAGTCTAAAATTATGGTAGGTCTACAAAGCTGCAAACCACGAAGCATGCACTGTTCACCTTTATTGAAACATAAAGGCTCAGTTTAAACCGAAAAGGGTTACTTTGTTGATGTAACAAGCGGCTAGGTGTTTTACAATGTCAGAGTTCAACAAGTATTTTGCGAAAATACAAAGGCTAAACCCTCAGTGTGTTGATTTAGGTAAATCGTATACTTTGTGATGTCAGACATATTAATAACAATACTATCATAGTAGGAGGTCTATTTTTCCATAATCATGGTAATGCTAAACAAATGAGAATCATAATGTAAATGATATAGGTTTTAGCCATTGAACTAGAAGTCACTCATGTGGTCCAAGGTATAACGTCATGGACACTAACATTGCTGAATCGTGGAACAAAGTCACCAAGGAAGCTCGAGAGTATCCAATCATATGTATGCTTGAATACATTAGGATTCAAGTGATTTTTTGGTTTGCAATTCGAAGATACAAGACACGCAGAGAAAAAGGAACCCTCACGACAACTATACGAGATATGATGGAAAATAATTTCGCTGCGTCAACAGGCCTAGCTGTTAGACCAATTGCTCATCTGGAGTTTGAAGTAAGCTCCCGGGATGGTTGCTCATACACAATTAAGTTGGATGCGGGGACTTGTTCTTATAGGGAATTTCAGCTGCTTAGGGTCCCATGCCTACATGCAATAGCTCCAGGTGCACGAGTAGGAGTCTCAACATATGCTCTGGTGAGTGACAACTACTACACAGACTGGTGGATCAACACATATGTCGGTAAGGTTTATCCGATAGCGGCGGTCGGATGACAACCAATGGGAGAACTATATGAGAGTAATGGAAATGGTGCACTGCCTCCAAAAGTTATGAATACCAAAGAAAATAAGAATTCAATCTAGAGGTGAATTCAAAGTAAGTCTGGCATAGTATAATACATTTTAGACATTCTACTTCTAGAGCGTCTAGTAAAATAGATAGACTATTTTCAGTTGTTTCTGTTGCATAAATCAAGAACTAAGGGAAGGAAACACTGCAACTATTGTTATGACTTAGGTCATAAAAAAAGTGTCTTGCCTATATGGCATATAATGTCTCTGTGAAGAAGAAGATGGTGGGCTTTTTGGTGGTTACAGAGGAATTGCATGGGTAATAAGATCAACCTACATCGATGAGGTTGCTAATGAGGATATGAAATAGGGCAATTTTACCCTTTTATAAAAACAAAATAGTTCGTTATATTTTGAAATCCAAAATATAGCTGCCTATTTTGTTAAAAGTTAGCCATCATATTTTTAACTTTATGTTGTGATGTATATATAACCATGCATGTCATGCCTCGTGCCGATTTATTAATGAATGAATTACTATTATGATAAGTTTTGTGTAAACTGGTTGAAACCGGTGGAGGATAATGAAATACCCTAATGTTGAAATTACCAAATCTTCGGATTATTAATAGTAGTACTACATAAGAAAGATGTCAATCAAATGAGAAAAAAATACATCCTATCAATATAGATATATTAAAGACAAATATAAATGTTTCGATTGTTTTGTGTACCATTATGTGTAAAATGATTGTAAACAGAGGAGGTAGCAAATGTTACGACAATGTTATTTGCTACTTAATCACAACTGCGTAAATAAAATTCCATCCTAGTTATTTAGACGCATATAGGAGAAAATTTGTTCTATTTTAAATTAGGGTTAATTATGTGTGAAAAATTACTAAATTTTTCGTTGTAATAGAACAACATTAATAATGTAGCAATGGTTGTCATGTAGTTTAAAAAGATAGAAAATCCAAAAATCCATAAGGCAGGTCATCTAACGAAATCAGAAGTGCATTGTATTTTGAAAACATGGGTAATAACTACTCATAAACAAAGATAACATGAGTTCCCCCAAAAATGGTTCAATTCTTAACTGTCTTGGTGGCTAAGCCACTGAATGCCGCAATAACATAATTCTCAGCATCACAATGAAGCATGTCTTCATCTAGTTGTTTGGCATCTTTGACATACCTTACCGAATGGAGCTCAAGGAGAACTAAGGCTGCACCACTGGTGAGGCCTGTTAAAATGCATCATAGGGAAAGGTAATTAGTAGAAAGGTAGCTATAATACTACACGAGAATGTACCTTTATTTTCAAGTTTCATAGACAAATCCTACATCCGTAGGCAAATTTAATTAGTAAGTAGAAAGGTATCTATAGTACTACACGAGAATGTACCTTTGTTTTCAAGCTTCATAGAAAATTCCCGCATCCGCATCGCGAAAGGCTCCAATGAATTTCCCCTTCTAGCTTCATTACTCCCATGTTTTTTCAAGAGGAAGGGGAGTAGGACCAAGATTGGATTGATGTAGCGACTGATGTCGGAGCTAGGAATTTTGGGTGGATTACAATCTAAAATAGTTATATTCCATCCTGAGAGATCAATCGCGAGACCAATCCAATGGCGACCTTGGACTCTGAGAGGCCAATATATTAAGTCAACCTCAGAAACCCAACTTAGGCGTTGGCTAAATAACATCCATGAAAGTGAGGTGACGTAAAATTTTCCCACGTTCTCAGCACTTGAGAAGGCCACTGACTGCCGCACAACTTCATATAGAAAACTAGATGGGTAGAAGTCAAATATGCTCTGCTTGTTTGGTCACGCCTAAACTGCATGAAGCTGATTAACATATTCATATCTCGTGAATTGTATTTCACTATAACAATGTTATATGTTTAGAAAGTCTAACTTTTCAAAAATACTACTTTCTATAGAAGTTCAGAAATATTTTTAAATGAATTACTGTCGGGGACATCAACTTTTGGCCTTCCATGACATGAAGAAATGCAGTGTTTTTAACTCTCGAGCCGCATGAAAGTTCAAATGTTCTAAAAGTTTCACATATGTTAATCGTAGGTAAAAAAGGCAAAATAATGTAATTAAATGAAGCAACAAAGTAGATGCGGAGTTTGGGTACTAACTTTGGGTGTCTTACTTCCTTTAGAAATGGAGCGGAAAGCTAAGTGGCAGGTGGAACAAAACGGTTGAACTTACCAAGTAACAAATGAATAGGCCTGCACATTTTCTTTATTTGTTTACCACTTGTCTCATTTTTCGTTTCATCTCTCTCTGCTCCACACTTTGCCTTTGCAATAGTCAGGAATACTTTTTCGGGCTTTTGAGTACATGATTGCTTGTATGCCATTCAACAGGCGCAACACTCTGGATGGTTTGTTTGGAGCAGTCCACCATAACCTGTATTTGACATGTTCTTAATCAAACAAATGGGATAACATGGAGAATTTTTTTTTTTCGCGATAACATGGAGAAAATAGAAGACTAAAACGCGAACATATGTTTTTTAAATTGTAAAGTACCTTCTTTGAGGATTCAACATTACGTATAGGGATGATAGGATCATCGACTGAAGGATGCGCAATAGCAATAGACTTATCCTGCAATAATAAAAGATTAGCATCAAAGGAAAATTTTGAGCATAATCAGCCTATATAGACGTTCTAAAAATATGGACGGTCTACATAGATTTTCCAGATTAATAGGCAGACTAAAGCGTTACCTATTTCTTTAGGGTCTCCTCCACGGCTGCCTGAGTTAAACCAAGAGAGAAGGACAATGGACGTATTTTCAGTGTGGTCCGTCCATTGTTAACTTGAATATCAGATGGAAACATTTCAGTATCATCCTTTCCCTCCTGCATATAAAAATAGTGATAATTTGGAAAATATAACTCGCAGCTTACATGGCGAATGTCAAGAATAAACTGAATTAGAAACAAACCTTGCCCGAAATTTATGGTTTCCTTTCCTCTTGTGTTAAACCAAGTGAGAAAGATGTTGGGTCAATGGGGGACGTTATTATACTACCATCGCTTTTAGAAACGAGGACAACCACATTGATTCCTTTTTGATTAGCCAATTCAGCATCCTATCAGTGACCAGGGAACGTAATACATATGAATGTTTATCAAACTACATATAGAAAACTTAGAACAGTTAGATCAATCTCTCCAAGAATCGCATTGATTCCTTTTTGATTCTTTACTCTACGTTACTTTCGCTAACCATATAAACTCAGAACAGTTAGATCAGTCTCCCCAAGAATCGCTGCATGACCTCCCAAGCCCATCCATACTCTAAAATTTGAACCTGCAAACTCAACTTTCATGTTAATAACTCTATACATCCATTCAAGATAGGCGTGAAAATTTTCACCAAAGAACTCATATTCAGGAAATCATGCTAGGTATTCAAGGCTTTTAGTGGTGAGGCTTAAAGTGTTTCGGGTATCAAAAGCTACATCAAGATGCAAGACATTATGCAAAATCGCAGGAGAGAAAGAGTATATTGATATCCATGTCCCCTAACTACCCAAGTACAAACCACCAATCAAAAAGTAAACCAAATATGTGCATTCTTCAGGGTGAATCCAATCAACACAATAATATGCAAATGCTAATTTCTAAACCAAATATGAAGAAAATAAAAGAAATTTTTGATTTTTTTTCAGAACGAAAATCTGGAAGAAATTAGCATATCAATGACATTTTTAAATACTAAAACACCCATACATCATGAAAAATGCAACATATCCATCTAAACCACCAAAACACCCAACACCCAAGAATTAGACACTCAGGACCGNCTCAGGACCGTGTCTAAACCACCTAAATTGTTCAATCCTACCTAAGCAATTAGAAAGATCATGTCTACCCTATTCTCTCCATTGTTTTTACACATGTGGGGATATAAGATCAAAAAGAAATGCATGGAGATTCGAGGAGATAAGGTAAGGGTGTGGTGCCAGACTAAAGATGAGTCTGGTCA
>OVAN01007801.1:0-19119 GCA_900406275.1 Anastatica hierochuntica | reverse complement strand
GAGAGAGAGAGAGAGAGAGAGAGAGAGAGAGAGAGAGAGAGAGAGAGCAAAGACAGAAAATGTTTTTTTTTCTCTCTCGATATAATTTTCTTGGCCACTCATACGCTGCCACCTGTCCCACAAGAACCGATCCTTGTGGTTCCTAAATAAGAACCGTTTCTTGTTAATTTTTAGTTAAACAATTTTTTAAAATCAATTAAACACTAAGAAACTCACTTAAGAGCTTGCATTGAACATGCTCTAAGAGACTATTTGGGTTGGGTTTTTTAAAAAATTGTGGGTCCCATTGATTATTTTAATAATTTTTGTTAAGGATTCATGGGTTAAGAAACCCCATTGTACATGCCCTTAGTTGCTCCCGCAAAATGTACATTTGAGCAACTTCAAAGGTTGTGATTTTGAAAAGTAGCCCAACTTGACGGAATTTTCAGGTGAAGACATCACTTTCTCCACGCCTACTCTCTGCTTTATGTATGTCCATCATCCCCTCTTCGTTACTAATACCTCATACTTCTTCGTCGCCTTCTTCTTCTTCCTCCTCGTCATCACTATCGTCAGAATCATTGCTCCCGTCGGAGCCACACAACGATCTCTGTTGAGACAAGTAACAAAGGAAGATCATGAGAAACAATAGAATTTTTTATGTGCATGCCTCCATCTCCACAAGTGAATACATTGAAAACTATTAAAGATTCATCATACTTTCTAGATGAAAAGTTGAAGTTGTTTGACAGCAAATGCACACAAAATTTGGCACCACTAGCAGTCTCTACTACAAATCTATGATTATTACCAGAAGATGGGCACAATTTTCCCACCATAGGATACAATCCTACTACTAGCACACCACAGAGTATGCCAGGATCTCAAGAATTTTGGATATAACTTGAAATTCTGCTAGGAACAACCCCATGTCTTTTAAGTTCTGACTCAGGCTAGCTACACATTTGATCCAACATCTTCATGGCACTTGGGGAGACAAAGTGCTGAGAGAAGAACTCTACTAAAAGACCTCATTCTTTTGCGTTTCTACAACACTCAAAAGCAGCAACAACTGCTAGGTGATCACTGTCACCTCCACATAGTGACACGAGTTCAAGTTTTGTAGCATCAACTTTCTGTCTTTCAACTAGTGACATAGACATGGTGAATGGTTCTTTGTAGTCAGCTGCACATGCAAACGTAAGTGTTAGACAAGACAATTTACTAATATAACAAAGAAAAGCATTTTGAAAATAAGATGATGAACTGGGAGATGACCGAATTTTACTCCAAGTTTTGTTGGTTCTTCTTAAGGTGTCAGAGCCCGATGTCCTGTACGATTAATGCTCAATGCGTTTGCAATACTTTTATCAACATGTAGGTCCATCAATTTCTGAAGAAAATCATTTTTTTTACAATCTGGATCAAGTATTTCGACCTAAAATATTTGTTATACCCGAGTTTTCTAATCACGGTTTTTCTTCAGTAAACCATTTGTCTTTAAACCGGACCGAACCAAGCCATAACCTCTCTATTTAAATCCTAAAAACCTAAATATTTTTCTTCTTTTTCTCTCCCAACCCTTTCCAGCCGTCGACACATCATATAGAAGAGATACAGAGAGTTTTTGTGAAAGCAAGATGGAGAGAAGAGAGAAATGGAGAAAAGAGATGAAGCATGTACAGTCTATGTAGAAGGCAGATAGATATGTTGTGGGAGAATAAAGATTCGGCCAGCGAAATCATCCCTGATCATCCTCAAATTTTTACAGAAGGTAAAAGATTCTTAGGCTGAGATTTCCCAATTTGTAGAATCTTTTTTCGTTGAGTATTGAAAAAGTTATGGTCGTTTTACTGAGCATCATCTGTGCAGTTCGAGTCTACGACCAGTCGATGTTCGAAGGGAGATTCCGAGAGCAAGCGGCGTCTGAATAGAGCATACTCGGCGGCTATGGACAGAGGACGTCCCCAAGGCTTTAATCTGACTATTCGGATCTTCAATTGAATGATTAGTTTGTGAGTTATAGCTTCATCTTTGTTCGACTTTAGATCTGTCAGTTTTCTAGAAAACGTTGCTCAGAGTGTATCTCGGTTTTGTTTGGGTTAAAAGTTGTTTTTCAAGCTGATTCTTTGTGGACTCAATGTAGGGACTCATATGAATCCATCGGTAAAAGGAATACCGAATTCGGGTTGAGAACCGCGTCCCGGAAGTTGGTGCAGCGAATCTGTCCGCGTCAAGAAGAAGTGGAAGAGCTCGAGTTCAAGGATTCCTGAGAGTTGCAGACGACCAGAAGTGTTCCCGAGACCGTTGTCTTTTCCTCAGTAAGTGTGTTACCGTTTTTCCCCTGTCCGGGTTTCCTGCTTTGGAAAGTTTCCAGATATGGCAGGTTTCCATATTTGGTAAGTTTCATTTTTAGGAAGTTTCTTTTTAGGACAACTCCTATTTATAGCAGGTTTCTATAAACAGTAAGTTTCCTTTTTAGGCAGGATATCCGGTTTAGAGGACTAACCGGTTTTCCTTTCAGGGTTCATCCTCTTCCGAGGGAGGAGCTGCTTGGGGTAATCAAGGGGGAGGTTTTGATTCAGGTGAGAAGGAGGGTGGCGAAGGGTCGAGCCGAGGAAATTAGAACGCCACTGAGGATTCCGAAGAAGTCCCGGTGATGGGAGTAGAAGTCGTCAACCACGACAACTATCAGACAATTAGGCCAAAGTGAGGAGTTCCCGCCTTCGTTCTCATTTGTTATTCGGTTAATTTCTCTAGTCTAGGTTTAATTATTCAGCCAGTGTCGAGCTATAAGTCTCGACACAAATAGTAACATGTATTATGTATTGTAAGTCATAATGACATATATGCCTAAGTGTAATTCTATGAAATGGGTCGCTAAGCCGAACCTAGGATAGAGAGTCTGTGTTAACCTAAGTCCTAAAATGGATAGGGATAATTGACATTGTTTGAGAACTGCACAAAAAAATAAAGTTTAGGTCTAGTAGAACCAGTGATGTGCGTGTCTAGATTGTTAGGCCCTACGGTAGGCGCAGAGCCTATTGTAGGCTGTGTTTTCTAACGCGGGTCAGTTGGCCTCTTCCCGATAGTGCAAATGGGTAAGACTCCAATCGCAAGGAGGATTATCAAGGGGTACGTACGCCGAAATTTGGAGGCATACCCCGATCGAGTGTGTACACCAAAATGTGAAGGCACACTCGGCCGTGTCGACGTTAGTAGAGCGGTGGCGGAGCCGTGAGGACACTGTCATCATCAAACGGTTTCGGCATCAGTTGAGCTACGTAAGCAACATGACTGATGTTAGTGGAGCTTGAAGTTGCGGACTCACCTAGGGTGAGATCCGAGCGAGGGAGGCGCGCTCTTTGAGAAAGTGAGAGACCAAAGTCCAAAGGATTCTTGTGTGCTAGGTGTCTAGGAATAAGCGTTTTTCTAAAAGAAGTGTCTAAGAGTCTGAATCTGATCTAAAAAGGTTTTCGTTTGGTAGTTGCTTGAACGACACGTTAGGTGTCTCTCTCTACTTACTGTGGGGTGGGGTTAGGACTAGTCTAGCGGGGTTAATCGGTTAGCAGGTGAGGCGGAGGTGGAGTCGGCCCTCACTGAGTGGCTTGTTTGAAAAGTTACTCACCCCTCTCTTTTTCTCCCTTTTCCTTTTGGTGTTTTTGTAGGTAAAATTAGAAGCTAATTTACAGACCGGTTGGTGAAGTTTGCTCCGGTTTTGGCGATACCATTTGGAGCACCCTGGTTCCCTCGGGTCGAGATCGTTACAAGTGGTATCAGAGCCGAGGTTAAAGGCCGCTCCGGTTCTGACCTGGAGGGTCGTAGATTTTTGAACGATAAAATGTTTTCTAAAACCTATTTGTTTTTCTGAGGATCCTCAAAAAGTAAAAGAATTTCAAAATCACCAACTGGGCGTTAGTCTAGCTTCTAGTGTAGGAGTTTTCTTTCGAGTTCCAAGGCGTCAAAGCATCGACAGCAAGGGTTTCGAGTCTCGGCTACCGCGTCAACCATAAGACCTATCCATTGCCACTGATCATCAAGATTGAGCCGCCGTATCCTGAGTCCGCAAGGGAGCACCGAAGACAAGATCTAGATCTGGGTGCGAGGGGTAGAATGAAGTTCAGCAATATGATTATGTGTCAGGTTTTATTTAATTGCTTGTGCTCGCGAGTCTAGGTCCTTAGGTTTCCGAGTCTTAGTGTTTTCCAAGGAGAGGAGTCCTCATTCTGTGTCAGTTTCTTCCTTGAATCCCATCGTTCAAGCAACAAAGCTTAAGTTAGAATTGGTAGAGCTCACGTGCTAGTACATTCAACTGAGAATCATGTACGGACGTGACTACGACAATGCAGGCTGGTTGTAGCTGCTCTCTAGCCACGAACTCAGCGCGCAAGGACCAGTGGTAGTTATTGTGGGCAACTAGATAGCTACTTCTGTTGACTTGCTGTTGTAGTTCTTCGTCGTGGAGCCATTTCTAAATTTTCCTAATCCAGAGTCGTCAGTTCTTCAAGTTTTTGCAGTTAGTGTTACTAGAGCCATCATAAGGTCTGAATTGGAGAGCGCGCTCATTTCCAAGGTCTAGGGAGCTGCAGCATCAGTTGGAGTGTACACGACAAACAAGGAAAATTTGGCTAGATCACCAAGCTATAAGGACGCAGCCGGATAAAGAGGTCACCTTGGGTGTTGAGATGATGTTGGGTACATCTAGAACTCCACCAAGAAAGAATAGGAAGTTCCTATGGAGTCATAGCAAGAGTTGTATGTCATGACTAATGGGGATGGAAACCCAAGTTATGGTGTAAGGGAAAAAAACTATGTGGGGCAGGACCACAAGTTGAGGTTGCAGGATCTGAGGACGGTGCTAGGAAAGCACTATGTGGATCTGTCTGCTAAAAAGCTGGAGCATAGAAGAAAGTAGAGCACAGTGGAAGCATGTTGGGACAAAGACAATAAATGTTGTACCCGCTTGATCATGTTCAAATTAGGGCTAAAGGTATGCCCTAAGGCAAGAGATATAAGGACAACCTCAACTATGGACAAGGAGTTGAGCATGAAGGACAAGTCTTGCAAGGAACGACCTCCTGTGTGAGAACTAGGGTACAAGAAACCCGTCTAGAAGGAACCTAGGTAAGGGATGATGTGGGGGACCAGTAGAGCATTGGCGGTATTTGGCGTAAACCAGAAAACAATACTTGTGCATGAAAGGTAAATGCCCGTGGTCACTATTGAGATCAAAAGACAGGTTCTTTATAGGACAAAGTCGGCAGAGAAAGGAAATCTCTGGTACATAAGGAAATGTACAACCGCCATCTCCCCCAAAGAAGGACACTTCGGAGCTTAGTCGAAAACTAAGAGGGAGAGAGCTGAGACCTGGAGTAGAGAATGGTCAAAGGAAGACCTAACCTATGTGTTAGCACATTCGACAGGACTCGTGTACAGACATATCAGTTATCTGCAGCTCAGGGTGTTGCAAATCTCATAATTCGGGACGAATTCTCTGTAAGGAGGGGAGAATTGTAATACCCGGGTTTTCTAATCTCGGTTTTTCTTCAGTAAACCATTTGTCTTCAAACCGGACCGAACCAAGCCATAACCCTCTCTATTTAAATCCTAAAGACCTAAATATTTTTCTTCTTTTTCTCTCCCAATCCTTTCCAGCCGTCGACAACATCATATAGAAGAGAGACATAGAGTTTTCCTGAAAGCAAGATGGAGAGAGGAGAGAAATGGAGAAAGGAGATGAATCATGTGCAGTCTCTGTAGAAGGCAGACAGATATGTCGTGGGAGAATAAATATTTGGCCGACCAAATCATCTCTGATTGTCCTCAAATTTCTACAGAAGGTAAAGGACTCTTAGGCCGAGATTTCCCAATTTGTAGAATCCTTTTTCGTTGAGTATTTAAGGAGTTATGGTCGTTTTACTGAGCGTCATCTGTGCAGTCCGAATCTACGACTAGTCGGTGTTCGAAGGGAGATTCCGAGAGCAAGCGGCATCTGATTGGAGCATACTTGGCGGCTATGGACAGAGGACGTCCCCAAGGCTTTAATCTGACCGTTCGGATCTTCAATTGAACGATTAGTTTGTGAGTTATAGCTTCATCTTCAAAGTTGTTTTTCGAGCTGATTCTTTGTGGACTCAATGTAGGGACTCATATGAATCCATTGGTAAAAGGAATACCGGATTCGGGTTCTTATGAGTGGAGAACTGCGTCCCGGAAGTTGGTGCAGCGAATCTGTCCGCGTCAAGAAGAAGTGGAAGAGCTCGAGTTCAAGGATTCCAGAGAGTTGCAGACGACCAGAAGCATTCCCGAGACCATTGTCTTTTCCTCAGTAAGTGTGTTACCGTTTTTCTCCTGTCCGGGTTTTCTGTTTTGGAAAGTTTCCAGATATGGCAGGTTTTCATATTTGGTAAGTTTCCTTTTTAGGAAGTTTCCTTTTAGGGCAGCTACTATTTATAGCAGATTTTTATAAGTAATAAGTTTCCTTTTTAGGCAGGATATCCGATTTAGAGGACTAACCGGTTTTCCTTTCAGGGTTCATCCTCTTCAGAGGGAGGAGCTGCTTGGGGTAATATAGGGGGAGGTTTTGGTTCAGGTGAGAAGGAGGGTGGCGAAGGGTCGAGCCGGGGAAATCAGAACGCCACTGAGGATTCCACAGAAGTCTCCGTGATGGGAGTAGAAGTTGTCAACCACGACAGCTATCAGACAATTAGGCCAAGGTGAGGAGTTCCCGCCTTCGTTCTCATTCGTTATTCGATTAATTTCTCTAGTCTAGGTTTAATTATTCAGCCAATGTCGAGGTATAAGTCTCGGCACAAACAGTAACATGTATTATGTATTGTAAGTCATAATGACATATATGCCTAAGTGCAATTATGTGAAATGGGTCGCTAAGCCGAACCTAGGATAGAGAGTATGTGTTAACCTAAGTCCTAAAATGGATAGGGATAATTGGCATTGTTTGAAAACTGCACAAAGAAAAGAAAGTTTAGGTCTAGTAGAACCAGTGTTGGCCTCTTCCTGGTAGTGCAAATGGGTAAGACTCCGATCGCAAGGAGGATTATCAAGGGGTACGTACGCCGAAATGTGGAGGCATACCCCGATCGAGTACGTACGCCTAAATGTGGAGGCACACTCGGCCGTGTCGACGTCAGTAGAGCGGTGGCGGAGCCGTGAGGACACTGTCATCATCGAACGGTTTCGGCATCAGTTGAGCTACGTAAGCAACATGACTGATGTTAGTTGAGCTTGAAGTTGCGGACTCACCTGGGGTGAGATCCGGGCAAGAGAGGCGCGCTCTTCGGGAAAGTGAGAGACCGAAGTCCAAAGGATCCTCGTGTGCTAGGTGTCTAGAAAAAAGCGTTTTTCTAAAAGAAGTGTCTAAGAGTCTGAATCTGATCTAAAAAGGTTTTCATTTGGAAGTTGCTTGAACGACACGTTAGGTGTCTCTCTCTGCTTACTGTGGGGTGGGGTTAGGACTAGTCTAGCGGTTAATCGGGTAGCGGGTGAGGCGGAGTTGGGTCCGTCCTCACTGACTAGCTTGTTTGAAAAGTCACTCACCCCTCTCTTTTTCTCTCTTTTCCTTTTGGTGTTTCTGCAGATAAAATTAGAAGCGAATTTATAGACCGGTTCGTGAAATTTACTCCGGTTTTGACGATACCATTCGGAGCACCCTAGTTCCCTCGGGTCGGGGTCGTTACAATATTATTGAAAGGTAATGATCAGGAAAAGATTCCATATAAAGATTCCATATGCACAAACGACCCAACTAATAACATAAGTATTAAAACATGCATGCATACAAAAAATATAGTGACTAGCATGGATGAAAAAAACATAGTAGATACACTATTTTATATAGAACTCAAATACTATTTGATATAATTTGACTATTAATCAACTACCATATAAACCAACACCAATAAAAGAAAATTTGAAAGTGAGTACTATATAAATTAATAAATGTCAACACTTAACTAATCACACAATTTTTAAACCATTAAAAAAAGACAAAAGTGATGTTTCACATAAACAGTTAATAAAAATATTACTTAAATCAATATATACAGCACGACATAAGTCTATTTGTACATAATAGTACTATTTTGCTTCTTTTTATCTTGTTTGGCTAGACATCATTTAGTTATTTTTTTTTGTGAGTAGTTTTATTCCGGTGTGACTAGCTACACCACCTCAAGTTTGAGTAATATAATAGCTTCTTCGTGTCAAAAAAAGAAAAAAGTAAAAAATAAAAATAAAAAAGATTGAGTTTATGCATAACTGGTAAATGAACTTATAATATGAAAGTAAATGTCAAAAACCACCTTATAATAGGGTGATTTAATTATAATTAGGAATAAATTAAAGTGGGTTGAACAACATATAAAAGGGCTACTCAAGTGAATGGAGTTCATGGCTTTGGGGAGTGTATCAAACAATGATTTGAAGTTGTTTTTATTTAAAAGGGCTACTCAAGTAAATGGAGTTCATGGCTTTGGGGAGTGTATCAAACAATGATTTGAAGTTGTTTTTATTTTAATATGAAGACTTATGTTATTTAAACAAAAATTTTAAAATGTCTTACAAAATTTATTGTTACTAAAATGATGATTTTAAAATGTACATTCAAATACACTGTTATTAAAAATATTTTAAGGGGGTGTATTCAAACAATGATTTGGGGTGATTTCTATTAAAATATGAAATCCCATGTTACTAAAACAAGAATTTTAAAAAGTCTTATAATATTCATTGTTATTGGAATTGTGATTTTAAAATGTATCTCCAAATTCACTGTTATTGGAAATATTTTAAGTAATGAATTTTAAGTGATTTAAGGTGTTTTAGTGGAATTTACTTATTAAAAATATAAAAAATCAAAATTACATCAAATCAAATAGTTTTAAGTGGAATTGCAGAAAATTTCAAAAAAAATTACAACTACTTCCCTAATGCATCAAAATTTTCTAAAGACTCATAAAAAAATCAAATCTCATCAAATACTCAATTCAATACTTAAGGGGTGTAACGAAATGAGTATTTGATGGGATTTGATTTTTAATGAGTTTTTAGAAGATTTTGATGAATTAGGGAAGTAGTTGTGATTTTTGTAGAATTTATTTGCAATTCCACTTAAAACCATTTGATTTGATGTGATTTGATTCTATGTATTTTTAACAAGGCATTCCACTAAAACACCTTATATCGCTTAAAATCCATTACTTAAAATATTTTCAATAACAGTGGATTTGAAGATACATTTTTAAATTACCATTTCAATAATAGTGAATATCATAAGAATTTTTTAAATTCTTGTTTCAGTAACATAAGATTTCAGATTTTAATACAAATTGCTCCAAATTATTGTTTGATTACATCCCCCGTAATAAATTTAAAGTGACTTTAAGGCGTTTTAGTGGTTTTCCCTTGTTAAAAATANGAGGGGAGGGGGGGGGGGGTAGGGGTGTATTGAAGTGAGCATTAGAGGCAATTTGATTAGTAATTAGTTTTAGAAAATTTCGGTGAATTAGAAAAGTTGTTGTGATTTTTTTGGAAATTCTCTACAATTTCAACTAAAACCCTCTGATATGAATATTTATTTTTTTAACAAGGAACTCCATTAAAACACCATAAATTCACTTAAAACTCATTTGCTAAAATATTTTCAATAACAATGAATTTGAATATACATTTTAAAATCATCATTTTAATAACAATGAATTTTATAAAAAGATTTTAAAATTCTTGTTTGAATAACATGAGATTTCAGATTTTAATACAAATCGCTCTAAATCATTTTTTGAATACCCTCTCCTCAATCATATGGTTTTATGTAGAATTAGAAAAGGTGTACTGAAGTGAGCATTAGAGGCAATTTGATTATTAATGAGCTTTTAGAAGATTTTGGCGAATTAGAGAAGTTGTTGTGATTTTTATAGAAATTCTCTACAATTTCAACTAAAACCCTTTGATCTAAATATTTATGTTTTAATAAGGAATTCCATTAAAACACCATAAATTCACTTAAAACTCATTAGTTAAAATATTTTCAATAACACTGGATTTGAATCTATATTTTAAAATCATCATTTCAATAACAGTGAATTTTATAAAAAATTTAAAATTCTTGTTTGAGTAACATGAGATTTCAGATTTTAATACAAATCGTTCTAAATCATTGTTTGAATACTCTCTCCTCAATCACATGGTTTTAAGTAGAATTGAAAAGGGTGTATTGAAGTGAGCATTAGAGGCAATTTGATTATTAATGAGCTTTTAAAAGATTTTGGCGAATTAGAGAAGTTGTTGTGATTTTTTGGAAATTCTCTACAATTTCAACTAAAACCCCCTGATCAGAATATTTATTTTTTAACAAGGAATTCCACTAAAAAAACATAAATTCACTTAAAATTCATTACTTAAAATATTTTTAATAACAGTGAATTTGAAGATACATTTTAAAATCATCATTTCAATAACAATGAATTTTATAAAATATTTTAAAATTCTTGTTTGAATAACATGAGATTTCAGATTCTAATACAAATCACTCTAAATCATTGTTTGAATACACTCTCCTCAATCACATGGTTTTAGATAGAATTGAAGATATTTTTTTTTAAAAAATCAAGACAACTTTCCTAATTCACCAAAATCATCTAATAACTCATGGAAAAACAACTTCCCTCTGATTCTCACTCAAAACATCCATTTATTCTTCAGTATAAGGTTACAAAAAATAAAAACATTTTGAAAATACCTTTAAGTTATATTGAGAAAATAATTTATAGAAGGCAAAACTAAATAAATAAGGTGCATAACATAATTTTGCATTAGATAAGGTATTACATAAAAATTTATGATGAAGTGTTTCTAATAGAAAAAAAATCTAAGTCTATAAAAAGAAGTAGTACTACAATTGTTTTCTATAATCGGCATAACGTTTGTAGACTATGTATATGGCTGTTGGATCTAAAAGTATAATTGTCCACTAGATTTTGATATGTGCTTTCAAAGTGCGGAACTTATTTTTTGGTACAATCTAATACAAAAAGATTTAAAGATGATTACAAAATCTCCGATACAAATTTTCTCGATTTCTGATGTGCTCAAAATTTTATCCCGAGAGGGGGAAAGAGAGGGAGATAGGGGAGAGGAAGAGAGAGAGGGAGGGAGAGAGAGGGAGAGGGGGAGAGGGAGGAAGGGAGCGAGAGGGAGAGGGAGAGGGAGAGGGGGAGAGAGAGAATGATGCTAAAAGTGTATAGATCTTACTTTGCTTCACCGAAACGAGATCTGGGAACGCTGATCGAGAAAGGCGTAGCATTCACGATAGTCTCATCGATCTCATGAAAGGAGAGCATAAGCAGCCTCCTTATCTCACCTTACATGTTCCTTTTTCCTCTTCTTTGATCGGCTCAAATTTCTCTTTCTTTCCTCCGTTACTAATGCTTTCTTCTTTCAATTTAGCTTTTCGATACCGTTCATGCTATCAACGGTGGCCATTACAAAATCTTCGATACAAATTTTCCCGATTTATGATGTGCTCAAAGTTTTACCCCTGAGAAATAGCACATGCTGCAAATGCACAATGGTTGTGATAGTACTTAAGGATCAAATCAACAAGGATGAAAAACCACACTATGAATTTATAAGAATATAATTAAGCTAACGCAAAAATATGTTTCGTGTTTTAGGTTTGTAAGACAAGAAATTAATGACCAGATAAACTAAAACAACAGATGATCAATGGCAAAATATCATTATAGAAAAGCACTGGGCATTGGGGAAATCCCAGGTTATCAATGACCGATTAAAAGACTGATAAATTCAATAGGTAAGTCCTAGAACTCGAATAAGATACAGATAATCAATCTACTGTTGCAATATTAATTGTTGGTGTGTAAAGAACCTAAATTATTCGTTGGTAATTAAGTGAACAAATAAGCATAAAGTTTAAATTCGAAAGTTCACGAAAACTCGATAAAATCACTCCCGTGAGTGCCGACGTTTTTGCTCATCCAAACTATCCAAGGAAATTCAACAACATTTTCGCCGACTAAATCAATCCCAAAATGATAGTAGCTAGATGACCAATCAAGCAACAATCTATATGAAAAACTCTAAGGAAATCACCTAATCTAACAACCCAACGATCAATCCATGAATCTCATTTGAAAACCCCTAAACCCAACATGTAAACTATTCAAAACTAATCGTAACAAAATGTTAACAAGAAGAATAGTAAGTAGAAGATGTCATAGATTAAAAAGTAGAGGTTTAGAAAACTTAGCAATATTGATTGCAGAGTGAGATCTTCCTGTTGAAGCTCTTAAAATCCAAATCTCATGAAGAAACAACTATGACACGAGTTCTATGCCTCCTAGGTCTATTCTACCCCTAAAATTCATGGCTCTCCCTTCACAGACGGGTAAAATCTATTTATAGGGTTATATGTCATAAAAGGTTGGTTTAGGTCTAGTTAGGGGTTGAAACATGTTTCCACCGGTCGGAGGCACTTTTTTGGCACAAGATGGTGGAAAATTGTCTGTAACCCAGTGGGAAAGTGAATTATCATTGGTTGGCATGGTCATTTTGTCCCAAACCGATGGTGAGCTCCATCTTGCACGCACTTCACTTTCAAGCTAGATAGACCAGTCTTTAGTAAATTAGGTTTATCTTTTAATCTATTGATCCAATTGCCTTTAAATGAACTTCATCAAAAATATAACTCAAAATTCTAGTATCTATCCAAATTTCATCAAAATCCATTGAAGGGAAGAATTTCGTATGGGATGATCTTTTAAATGGATGAAAATTTTCTGGAAACTGAGTTTTGCTCCAAACGGTTTCAAATTGCTTTAAAATGCATTGTTTGGCTTTAAATGACTTTAAACACTACAAATACAAGAAAGTTACCATTTATGATAAATAAAAGCATAAAAATCTCTAAAAATGAATAAAAGTCCAAGGTAAAACTTGTAAAAGCATGATTTATCAACTCCCCCAGACTTAACTTCTTGCTTGTCCTCAAGCAAAGAAAATCTAAGAACGAAAAAGAGATTTGAAAGCGCGTGAACATACCTTTATTGTATGAAACATTTCCTTGAGGTCCTCTCGGTTATCTCTATACAGCAGCAGCAATACACAGAGATTAACTTCCACGTACTTCTCTTTGCTTAACAACCATACCAATCCGAGCCAAATTCACAAAAGAAAACTACATCTCTACAGGCTCCTAGTTATTCCTAAGGTGCGGTCTCATTGAGGGAATATCGATCTAAGAACAAGCGACTCATATTCAAACAAGTTCCTAAACACATTAAACCTTCGTAAAGCTCCGTCCCCGTTCTATTCTTTTGCTTTAGAGGCTGGTTTTTTCCTACTTTTCTAGGGTATTATTTTATTTTTTCTATCAATTTCTTTGAGAATTGATTTTTCCCTACTTTTCTAGGGTATCATTTTATTTTTTTCTACCGATTTGCTTTTCTTTTTTTTTTCTTTTTTTCTTTTTAAATAAAGCACAAGTAGATTAAGTCTCCATAAGTCTGTAGGATACATATTTTTTGGTTAGAATTGTTGCCCCTTTTACTCATTTCACCCAACCTTAAATCCATTATAAATGAAAGAAATAATATAGGGGGCATTACTCACTAGGAATTGTTAGTGTCATGCCTAAAAGAGGATTCTATCCAGAGTATACCAAGCCAAAAGATGAGAAAATAAGTTCAATTTATGTGGAGCGAGCATTGAAAATACGAGTCCTAAAGAGATATGGTTGTCTTGATAGACCGATTCACTAAAAGTTTTCTGTTCAGTAAAATCAGCAATCAATAACTACTATAGATGCAACACAAAAGTTAGCACAAAACAAAATACTCCAGCAACATTAGAGATATTTTCCAACTTGTTTTGACTCAATAAAAACATTAAAATGATTCAATAAAAGTAAAAAGTACATAAGAAAACAGAAAAAGACGTTAGTAACAGACAAATCCCTCTGGACTTACCTTGCACCGTCTCGGTGCAAAAGCAATCAACAGTAGGGATGAAAGACTCGATCAAAAGAAAATGAAGATGAAAAAAGAAAGACAGAAACGATGACACCTGAAAAAAGTCTCAATCCTCCTCTTCCAAAGTGTCGCTCAAGGTCTCCTCACTATCACTTGCAACATTTTTTCTATGTCTCTTTGTTGCATTCTTTGATGTTTTCTTCGGTTTTGCATCCTTCATTGGAAAATTATAAAAAAACCAAACACTCAAAGAACCAACAAGTCTTTTGAAAATCCAACGAGAACCATTGTATCTAAAATACAATTGTAATTAGCAATTAGAAATGATAATGATGTAAGAGGAAAAACAATGATTCAAACAAGCTACAATTCTTTTTTTTCTCAAAATCAATTAGCAATTTTCGGATGTAACATACCATGCCAAAAATAATCACCAAAAATTTCAATTTTAAGATCTAATGATGCAAAATAACTAGCATATCCTAGTTACACATAAAGGATTGACATTAGAACAGGCAAAGTTAAGCAAAATCATCCACTAATTTTGGATTAATTTGAAGTTCAAAAATTCCAAGATGTGAATTTTCAAAATCAAGTTAAAACACGCTAGTTACTAGTTCAAGTTGTAAATCCATATGCACAACAAGTTTAATCAATTGAAATTCCTAAGAATCAAACTAGAACAAACTAAAATCAAAGAAATTCATGCAATACCAAAGCCTGTAAGTATGAGAAATTGGAAAATTTGAGAATATACTTTGAGTTTAGGGTTTAGTGGAAGAATGAGAATCTCCTTTGAGAAACACTTTGAATTTAACAAAAGTAGCAAAAATCTGCGAACCTTGAATTTTATGTTCTTAGAGTTTTAAGAACCCTCTCAAAAAGGAGATGTTTTGAGAGATTTTAGATCTACACATGCTAAAAAGAAAACCAAAGCCTTGTTTTTACTTTCCAAAGTTTTGAATTTGGTTTTACAAATTTGAAATTCCATTTTATATTGTTTAAATCTGGTTCAAAATAATTAAAAACCAAGATTGGGGCACTTACCTTCAACATCGGTCGGGGGAGTGATTTTGGTGAGAACTGGAGTAAAAAATTTCACCAACCGGTGGGATTGGACATGGACGAGCAAGCGACAACACAACAGAGGCCCCCCACCAGCCGCAATACTTTTCTTGGCAGAACCAGTGTAGAGGAGTCCGCCACCCGATGGAAATTAATTAACAGACGAAAAACAAATTGGAAGATGAGATTTCCACCAGCCGTCTAGCCAATTTTGGCTCGATCTGGTAGTGTGGTTAATTCAAACCGGTGGAGACGGCACACAATGGCAGGTCGTCGGGTAGCATGACCTCATTACCGACAGCGATAGATTATATGGTCCAGGCTGGTGGTAATGTCTCGGCCGGTGGATGTTTTCCTTGACCTTTTCGTCGTTTTCCTCAACCATTTCACAATCAGAGCGGTTCGTTTGATTTTGATTGATCAGAGAGTGTTGTGGGACGTCTTTAATGGTACCAATTTTTTTTTTTAAAACCATATGTTGATGGTGGATTTGGCTGAGAGATAAAAAGTTCAGACAACTAGAAGCTCTTGAGTTTTTGAAGCTTCTTATGATCGGATTAAGTACTCATTTGGATTGATCTTAAGATGTTGCCAGAATAATTGAGAGTACTTGGTGAATTTCTATTCCGCCAATTTGATTCTCATCTAAAAAGACTATCTTGGCTTAGACAAGTTCATTGGCTAGTGAGCAAAGACACATTGTTAGCCAAAAATTAAAAATTTAAAAAATCAATATTCTAATCGAACTATTTTTTTTACAATGAAAACTTTTCTCGGACATCTTTGATGGTTTGAGTTGATTAGCTTGACAACTACTAGAAATTGCCACGTCTCCAGTTGTTATGAAACTTGGTCCTCCGGGCAACTTTTGATTTTGGCTTTTCCAAAATCCATTTCTCTCATGAATATCACCTACCATATAATATATGTATATAAGAAATGAAGTACGAAGTTTTGTTACCTCTTTTAGTACTGTTATGGACTGTCCAAGATTTATGATCAATTACTCGTATTGCTTCAGTATAATCAATTGATGGCGTTTCTCAAACCTTTCTTCTCAGTTCTTCATGATATTGCCACTTTGTTCCAAGAATTTTTTATTTGAAGCTTTGATTTGATTTGCAGTCATTCTCCAATCATTCTCCACTTTTAAATGAATATATGGAATGATCTAGGAGATGGTATGGATAACTTGGATACACTTTCTCGTCAAAATTGAAAAACTGAGTTTGAGGCACGTAGGCCTTCCATCGGTCGTGACTCCAATTTTCGGCATAAACTAAAGTAAAATTAATAGCCACATAGTGGAAATAACTTTCATGTATCCTTTTCGTTGTCTTTGAATCCAATTTTTTTTTTTGTATTTTTCTGGTGTTTCTACAATCTTGCAAAACTAAAAACTAATAATAAGAATTCTAAATAAGTGCTAGAAAATTAAAAAAAAAACCATGTGGATTGCCTTTCACAAAGTGCTTGTTTAAATTTTTTTTAGCTCGACTCCTGGACCATTTAAAATGGAGGTGGGTTATCTAAGGGAATTTTTTTCCTTTCGGTATTGTCAATGTTTGCAAGATAAGGTTTGAGGCATTGTCCATTGACCATGAAATTTCCTCCATCTCGATTCCATAATACTACAGCACCGTGTGGTTTCACTTCTTTGATCTTGAATGGTCCACACCTTCAGGATCTAAGCTTTCTAGAAAAGAGCTTTTGGCGTGAATAAAAGAGTAGAACCTGGTCATTTGGTGAAAATGTCCGAGGAACAATCTTCTTCTCATGGTACGCCTTAGCGTTTACCTAATAAATTCGGGAATTCTCATAAGAATTGTGGCGAATTTCCTCAATCTCATTCGGTTGAATTAATCGTTTCTCGAAAGCATGTTTGATATCGTAGTTTAACTGCTTCACTGCTCAATCAGTCTTATACTCGATCTCTATGGAAAGATGACATGCATTTCCATAGACAAGATGAAAAGGAGTAGTTCTACAGGAGTCATGTACGCATTCCATATGCTCATAGAGTATCATCAAGTATTGCCGACCATCTTTCCTCGTGTTTCCCATAGTATTCTCCAGGCTCCGTTTGATTTCTCGATTAGAGACCTTAACTTGTCCACTTATTTGTGGGTGGTAAGCTGTAGAAACCTTTTGTTTAGCTCCATTATTCTTTAAGAGACTCTAAAACACTTTGTTAATGAAGTAAGATCCTCCATCACTTATCACAACACGCGGAACACCGAATCTTGGGAAATGATCGACTTAAACATCTTCATCACTATTTCTGCATCGTTTGTGGGGCTAGCTATAGCTTACACCCACTTAGACACATAGTAAATAGCCACAAGAATGTATTTGTTACTAAGGGAAGAAGAAAACGGACCCATAAATTTGATTCCCCAAACATAGAAAACTTCGACTTCTTGAATGAAGTTTTGTGGCATCTCATTTCGTTTGCTGATATTCCCTTGTCTTTGGTACGAATCATACTTAGATATAAAGTCTTGGGTATCCTTAAACATGGTAGGCCAATAAAAACCAGTTTGTAATACCTTGGAGACTGTTTTGAAAGTTGCAAAGTGTCCTGCATAATCTGAATCATGACAAACGAAAAGAACGCCCAATACAGCTGCTTACGGGATACATCTTTTAAACACTCATCAGAGCACTTTTTGTATAGGTATGTGTCATCCCAAAAGTAGCCCATAACATATTTCAAGAACTTCCTTTTCTTGTAATCGAAGAACTGAGGAGACTCGATGTCAGCAACAAGATATTTATCAATGTGTACGTACCATGGATGAGTGGATGGTACTAATTTTGATGCTCTTTTGGAATGTTCCTCAAAATGAAAAACATCTTTAACAGTGTCGACACACACTTGAGGGGTAAGGATAGAATTCTGAGTCAAAATTTGTGGATATAACATTATATTCTTGATTTTGGAGAAAGAAACTTGTCTTTTAGGATAATCCTTAACTGCTTCCACTGTTGAGAGGAAAGGATTTCCAAGAATCAATGACATCAAATAGTCTATACTCTTCTCAAGAATTTGGAAATTAATGGGAACCAAACAGCTTTCAAGAATTCATTTGACGAACTCACAACATCTCCAAACTTGAGGGACATGTAAGAAGGCTTGATGTTGCTAATCCCCAATTGGTTTTCAATAGATTTAGGCATGACAGTTACAGTAGTTCCGCAGTCGCAAAGAGGTTCTTCAAACTCCACACCACTGATTTCACATGAGAAGACAAACATCATTGGGTCTTATAACTTGTGCAGTTTCCTTTGATGCGGTGCTTTATATGTTGGCTCGTCATTATGAAGGCATGGTAATAGAATGGCAGAAACTAGTGGGTTAGCATCCACGGATTTGTTCTTAGTTTCAGCTACATCTTCTTCATTGTACTGAATTTCATTCGCCTTGTAATGCTTCGGGTCTTTATCAGCTTTCCCACGAAGAAAGCCACTTCGTCTCTTAACACCTTTTTCACTTTGAGCAATTTGAATATCAAACATTTTGACATGATTAGACACGTCCATAAAATTCCTAGATAGCCCGTCGATCTTCTCACCGAGATGATGGTAGATACTATTCATTTTTTTGGCGTTTTTCTTATGACCTTTTAGAACTTGTTGAAATAAAAGCTCAAACTTTTTCTATAGAGAGGGTAAATCAACGTTTTTGGCTTGAGAAATAGCTTCCAATCTCATCTCAAAGTCAATCAGTTGATGATGCGCTCTATTGCCTTGAAGAATGATTCATTTAACCCTTGTTGATAATCCAAAATTCTCCTCTTCATATGCTTCAATCTCTTCTTTGGATAGAAGTGTTTCAAGAAAGCTCTCTTGCATTGATCCCATGAAGTGATTGATCCGGAAGCAGGAGACTTTAACCATTTTTTTGGCATTCTCAACTAGAGATTATGAGAAAAAATTTCAATTCAAAGAGGTGTAGAAAACTCCATTGGTTTGTATTATGCTGCAAATTTGTTCGATCCTTTCGATATGATCCATGGTGATGCAGCACAGCTGGTGCTAGAAGCTGGATTGGAGCTCAGCTCAA
>OVAN01007800.1:0-19120 GCA_900406275.1 Anastatica hierochuntica | reverse complement strand
AGTAAATTAGAAGTAAAACTAGGCATGTAAAGAGCTTTAGATTCTTTATCATATAGCCTAAGACTCCCTTCTCCTTTAATTGAAACCCCATGACCGTTTGCTACTATGACATTTCCTAATGATGGTTTCATATTTTTAAGCAATTCNTAAGCAAGTTCTTATCACTAATCATATGATGAGATGCTCCGGAATCTACAATCAATGGTTTAGTGATATTAGATGCAAGAAATGATTTACCAAATACATTACCGGAATTCTCTTTTAAGGCTTGAATGAGTGCATTGAGGTCCGATTTCTTCACAATTTCAGATTGTGCACTCATCATAGAGGCTGCTAGAGCCTTAAACTCTTCCTCTTTGCCGTGAGAAGAAGAGCTAGTAGGCTCTTCATTAGCCTTCACCGTCGCATGTGCTCTCTTGGGCTTGAATCCGGTGAACTTTGGCTTTAGATGGGGATGTAAAATCCAGAAACCTTCCTTTGTAGGTCCCTCCTTGCAATGGTCACACTTCTTTCCCTCATCACGTTTGTAATATCCTTTGTTAGCCATGAAAAACTCCTCTTTTCCTCCAAACAGTCCAAGAGCACCTTGTTCTTTTTGGATTTGCGCACATACATCCTCAAGGGAGGGAAGTCTTTCAGCTCTTAGGATGTTCTTAATGAGGTCATTGTAGATGGGACTCAAAGTCAAGAGGAGACCAAACACCTTGTCTTGCTCTTTTATTTCATTGAGAATGATAGGATCGGTTGTACTTGGTCGTAACATCTCCAATTCAACCCATAAAGATCTAAATATTCCAAAATGTTGTTTGAACTCCATGTTCTCTTGGCTTAGCTCATTAATGGCTCTTTTGACCTCAAACACTCGACCAATGTTAGAGAGATTTCCATAGACTTTCTTGAGTGTGTCCCATAGCTCCTTGGAGGTTTCACAATAAGAATATGCTTCTAAGATGGCTGCTTCAAGCGAATTTTGGAGAATGGGCAACACCTTTTGGTCCTCTTTGAACCATTTTTCTTCATTAACAAGGATTATTTCCTTGCATTCTTCATCTTGGCTCTTGGTCTTGGGAGCTTCTTTTTCTTCTACATGCTTCCACAAGCCTTGGCCACACAAGGCTGATTTTGTAAGCCTTGACCATACGAGATAATTTTTTCCTTTTAGTGTTATTGGAATGACAAGAATCTTTGAGTTTTCCATGACTTTTTCTAGCTCAAAAATCCGAAAGTTCTAAGAAGAGAAATGAGAAGATTTTAGTATAGAAATTAAAAATGAGAGATTTGCGGAAAATGTGTATAGAATAAGAAGAAGATTTAGAGAATTTGAGCACCAAGCTCTGATACCATGTTAGAATTGTAAGAGATTTAAGAGAGAAATATGGAAAACATGTTTGAATTGTAAGAGAAAGAGAGAGGAAAAATTCGAACTAGAGAGAGAACAAGGTTTAGTATTTTCCTTGATAACATTTTATTACAATGGTGTGTTGCTTAAATAAAGAGAACACAAAGAATAAACAAAGAAAGAAAATAATCAACATAGTACAATGCATTAATTAGCACAAGGACTTGTGCTTTGTCCTCTAATGCCAACGGTTAGGTGGCTTGAAAGTGACAGCTCCATGTTGCAACCTCTTAGCAAAGACATGTGATACTTCCTAAAATGTTATAGTCCTTTTGTTCCAACGGCACCTTATGTTGTCCCTTTATAAATCTTGTTGTCTTATTTAACTCCATAAGCAATATTAAGATCTAATCTTTTCCTAGCATAATTAATTTTATACCGGTAGAATTAAATCTTAATATTCCCCCCCCCTTTTTTTAGATCATGTTGTCTTTTTTAGCTTGTCAGCATTTGATGCAAGCATATACTCAATCAAATAAATTAAAAAAAAAACTATAGAAATCTATGCCAAGACCTGGCCCAATAATCATTTCAATCTTAGATCTAACCCTAGTCTATTATATCTTAAGATTCAACAAGCTAACTTCTCACTGCTCACTACAATCCATGGAACCCAAAAGAGATAATTTTCATCTTACGGAATCCATAATCTTAGAAACACGAAGAACAAGAAATTAAAGACAAAAAAACATAAACTTAAAATAGAAAGATTCAAAGGTTTTACAAATAAAGACCCAAGTTTTACGATTGCAAGAATTAAGATATTTTTAGAGATTAGTGGAGATTGTGTTATTAAGGGTTTTAGAAGAGTATTTATACACAAATGGAAAAGAGAGTGTTTTCCCGAAGCCAACATTGGTCGAAGTAAGCGACCTATCTACCTCCCTTAGCTTTTTCGTCAACCATGTCGATGGGTAGTTTAATTGGCAAATTTCTGGTGGTTTACTCACCCATCAACCCCCCCCCCTCTCACCCCTTGCTTGTCCATCGACCATGGGGTCGATGGGTAGCTAATTGGGCAAGGAAATGGTTCAAGTTACTCCAAGTTAAGCTCCAATCGATCCCTCCTTTGTTCATGGTAGATAGTGGTTTGCTTCTTCTTTTTTAGCTCATTTCTTCCCTTCTTAAAACTCTTCTCTTTCCAAATACTTCTAGCTCTTCATTTCTATTGTTTATTTACCATTTATCACCAAGATTTCATTGTTCCAAGCTCTCTATTTTATTTTTCCAAGGCTCATTCTACTTATATGCAAAGAAATGCAATGCAAATGTGAAAAATCTTAAACTAGACTTCATGTGCTCAAAGTTTTACCTTGAGAATTAGCACATGATGCAAGTGCACAACGTGTGTGGTAGTACTTAGGGGTTAAATCCACAAGGACCAAGAACAACACTACGAGTTTATAATAACTGAGTTAAGCTAACGCAAGAATATGGGGTTTTGTTTTATGAGATTTTGAGGCAAATTAGAACTAAATAAACTAAAAAAAATGTAAAAAATATAAAATTATCAATAAGAGGAAGCATTGGACACTGGGAAAATCTCAAGTTATCAAGGATCGATTAAACAAATAAAAGACCGATAAATTCAATAGGTTTGTCCTAGAACTCGAATCATGAAACGATAATCAATCTATTATTGTAGTATCGATTATTAATGTCTAAAAAATCTAAATTATTCAACTCCCGTTGGTCATCAAGTGAATAAACAAGCATAACGTTCAAATTCAAAAGTTCACCAAAATCGGTAAAATCACTCCCGTGAATTCCAATGTTTTTGCTCATCAAAATTATTCAAAGAAATTCAACAACAATTTGTTGAGAAAATCAATAATTAATAACAGCAGCTAGATGGTCAATCAAGCTACAATTATCAAACAACGATTTAGATGAAGAACCCTACAGAAATCATCAAATCTAAAAACCCAACAATTCATCCATGAATCCCCTTTGAAAACTCCTAAACCCAACGGATAAGGTACTCAAAAATCATCAGAATAGTAGATATGCACAAGATATAAGTATAAAACATCAATTAGTTAAGTGCCAAAAGGTCTAGAAACCAAGCAATATTAATTACAAAACGAGATCTTCTCTTTATAAGCTCTTTTAGAAAAAGGTATGGCACGAGCTCTCTATCTCCTAAGGTCTATTATATCTCTAAGAGTCATGTATCCCTTCACAAAAGGCTAAAAATATGTATTTATAAGGTTAGATCATAAAAGTCGGTTTAGGTCATGTTTGGGGTCAAAACACGTTTCCACCGGTCGGGGCACGTTTTAGACCCTGAGCGATGGAAAAATGTTCGTCACCTGGTAGGAAAGTGAATTGGAACCGGTTGGTGTGATCTTTTTGTCCCAGACCGGTGATGAGCTCCTTCCTCCATGCACCTCAGTTTCAAGCCAGACGGACCAATCTTTAGTAAATTAGGTCTATCTTTTGATCCACTGATTCAAATGCCTTGAAATCAATGTCATTAGAAAGATAACTCAAAATTATAGTTTATTTTAGAATTTCATGAAAATTAATTGAAGGGAAGATCTTCATCTGGGATGATATTTCAAATGAATGAAAACTGTCCAGAAACTCACTTTTGCTCCAAATGGCTCCAAAATGCATTGTTTGAGCTGAAAGGACTCTAAATACCATAAATACAAGAAAAATACCAATTTTAATGAAGAAAAGCATTAAAATCTTTAAAATGAATAGAATCCAAGGTAAAAACATGTAAAAATATGGTTAATCAAGACTCGATTCTGAAACTAGATTGATTTTAGCACTAAAATGCAATAATACAACATCAACTCCCCCGGACTTCCCTTTGCTTGTCCTCAAGAAAAAAAACAAGATAAATCCCGAAAAAGAAGTTTGAAACAGGAACTCAAAGCCACAATAAATCAGAGTACCTCTTGCTCAAGGTCCTAGAAAGAAGTATGATAAGGCAAAGATTGCCCTAGAATTTCTATGTACTTCGCCATCCCATCACAAAACCATCTTTAAGTACCTAAGCTAAGCATTCGCGAACAAATTCATCCATCAATCTCATTTACTTTCATTAAGCTTTCATTTGAGTTCTTAACTTATGGGCAAAGCATCTAATCCATTTGACTTGGCGTAAGAAAGGCTATGATGTGAAGAAGTGTTTAAAGAGAAGGTTTCACTCATTTTAAAGGTGGTTTCTCTCAAAGAATAGTGCAATACATATAGCACAACTGATATGGAGTCGAACAGTTTATGTAGACAAGGTTTTACTTACCACCAACTGATTTCGTCCCAAAATGCCTAAGTTCTATTCTCTACCCTTTGTGTTTTCCATTTTGAGCTTTGAAACTCTGACCCTTTATTCTTTTTAACTTAGTCTTCTCTTTCTTTTTGTGAAACCTAGATATTTGTAATTGTTTTTCTTAGCTTCTAACCTATTTTCTCGATTTTTAGAGCCACTTTCTAATCAAATTTTGTTTTATTATTTCCTTTTCAAAGTTCAAGTGTGGACTCTCTAATGTTTCTTTTTACTTACTAATGTTAGATCTAGTTTATCTTAATATCTAGTGTCTTTTCTTCTTCTTCTTCTTTTCTTTCTTTCTTTTCTCTTTCTTTTCTATTCTATACCCAAGTTATATGGTCTAACTTTTAAGCTAAAACTTTTCATGGTTGAGACACCAACACTTTCCTAAAGTCTCAAAACCGAATTGAACATCAAAGAACAACCTTACTAAATTTTTTTATTAACCTTAAAATGAGGTTAATCCTAAAAAGCACTCCCTTTTCGTTCAACTTTATTTCACACGGATTTTTCCCAAGTGTGAATTTTCGAAAGGAGGCCTCGCAAAAAAATTATTAAGGGGTTTGAAAGGAAAGTTTTAAGGGTTGTAAAGGGTATGGTAACTATTATATAGATGAGAGTTGTCACTTGAGCGAAGAAGGGTCGTAAAAATAGGTAAGAACACAACTCAAGTGTCGTGTGTTTATCCATAATTAAGTATAGCTAACCCCATAAGCAAGAGTTTTTAAATCCAATATTAAGTTTCACTTAACTAAGATTGACTTTAAAAGATGAGAAGTTTCAACTTTGAATTAAAACTTCAAGACGCTAATTCCAAAGATGGATTTTTTAAGGAGTTCTAAGTGGTCCAAGTATCATTATACTTCTAGCTAAGACATTGAACATGAAGCAAACTGCAATTATCTACAAGGCATTTCTATCATCTTTCCCTACGCAAATGCAATTCTATATGCTTCTAACAACCTACACTTTTAAAAATGAATGCAAACTATATGAAAATTTTAAAAACAAATTGAAAATATTTTTGGGTTTTTAGAAATGTTTTAGTTTTGTTTTTTCGTTTTTCAAAAACATAACTATTCACAATTCATAAGACTCAAATGATGATAAAATAAAAACATCAAAACTAAAATATACATTAGTACTACGCCCCTCCTCCGGACTTAAACTTCACTGTCCTGATGAATATTCAAGCCGTGAGAGTGACTTGAAAAACAAAGAAAAATTGCAAATAAAAAATGAAAATATGCAATGGTATAAAAAATAGAAGGAATTGGTGCCTTGGAACTCTCACATTTAAGAGTGCTTGGTCAATGAAGTAGAGGAGGAAGAAATTTGCTTGGTGAGACCTTCGTGGTCGAGTGGTAGATGGTCCGACGGGATCTTTGACATGCCTCCTCCTTGATGGTTCTTTATAAGAGGCTCTTGGTGGATCCATTTGTTTCTTTTTGTTGGTTCCCATATTGTCAAATGCGGTTGAGCAAAGGAATGCCTTGAAATTTTGATAGTCGAAACAGACTTTCTTCTCTTTTTCAACATCCTTGTCGCTTGAAGTGGCATAGCAGTTATACTTCTCGCTATTTTTAAATCGCTTACAAAGCTTCATGAGGAAGTTCCCTTGCTTTTTAAGTAACTCTCTTTTATTTTCAACCTTGTTCTCGAGGTACTTCTCATACGCATTTCATTGAGAATCCGTCGAAGATTCTTCTTGTTGATACTCGAACCGGAAGGGGTCCATCGTTCCTTCTTGAGGTTTTTGTTCTTGGTGAATTTTCTTGTAAAGTCTTGGTTCACTAGGAAGGATGTGGCAGCTCACGTAGAGATGGCGTGGGAGCTTGAATGAGATAGTCTCATCCTTTTGTTGCGGTACTTTGTTCCTGCATAACATGCTTTCCTTTTTTGATCTTCACTCACGAACAAGTAAACTACTTGATTTATGAAGTGATACCCATAGAGGAAGTCTTGCTTAAACGGAGCATGTCTAAGCTTTCTTTTCCTTCAAATCTCTTGAATTGCTTCAGGTTTACTTTTGCTTGATGAAAGAGTGGGGTTAGAAATTCGCCTACTCTTATCACAAACTTCTTAATGAATCTCATACCCACCAAGAGCTCTAGCAATTGAGCAATAAAGACAAACCCATTGTTCACATCATCACCCAAATGGTCTTCCATTACTTTTCAACTTGGTGCCTTTTTTGTGCAAGTCTACTCGGTGCCTTAACCACATCTTTTACTCCTTGGATGAGCAGTTTGAGAGCTAGCTCGGTTACCAAGCTTGATTTTCACTTGCTAGAAATGTGTTTGCTAGAAACTCCAAGAGGTAGCGGGTGGTAGGATTCCGCGCCTTAGTAAGCTTGGAGGTTTTGGCATTGTATTGCCTAAATGCAGTCTTTCTTCAAAGCATCTTCACTTCTAGACAATCATTATACCCTCTGTTATAAAAATCCCCGCCTAGAACAATTATTCCCCCGCGTATCCGCTAGGCGGTGGTCGTCTGATTAGTTTTCTTCACAGTCTGATTTTTCAAACATTATACTATTTAACTTATCAGGTTAGACTTTTAACTAAAATTGACCCGTCAAATCAAATAAAAATATATTATAATCACTAAAATTTTATAAATTAGTTACTTTTGGTCTAAAAACAAGTCAAAGAATCCAAAAATTAAAATTATAGGTTTATTTTATATATATGAAAATTAAATTAAATTAAAATATCAAAATAATCTAAAAAATAATCTCGGATTGATCCCCGTTTAATCTCCGATTTTCTAGTTAGGCGCTAGGCTTAACCTCATTGACTAGCGTCTAGCAAATCTAGAACCTTGATTATACCCAAACCCTTTCTTTCTAGCAGTGAACCCATAAACTTCACAAACCTCTTCAACGAGCATTCTGAAGGGCACGTCTTTGATTTTAAAAGCAAGGTATTCGATGTTATCATCCTCGTGTTCTCCTTAGATAAATCCCACCGTTGATATAAATTGAAGAGTGGCGTGGGGATATGTCGGGTGATGCATCCTTAGAATGTTCCCTAAAACCTTTCTTCTTATCAAGCTTTTCACTTGATTATGGATCTCAATATCCCTTCGTCCTCCCAAATAGTATTTTCCACCTTGGCATTCTCTTGAAGGTTCAAGTACATGCTTGTTTTTTCATCATACCAAGTACGACAGATGGTATTTGTTGGGCCTTAACCTTCAACCCTCTGGTAAAGCCCATTTAGTTATTCTGAGCCAACTAGTGAAAGAGGGTCAAGGATTACAAGAAGTGGGCTAGGATTCGGTCCACGAAGATTAAAACAGCTTACCCAGCTTTCTAAGCGACCAACCTAACAAGAGCCTCAAGGTATCAGGTATCAAAGGAAGATCAGATTATCAGATTTCGGACTGGGTCATTTTGGTTGTTAAGATCTCGTAAAATAAGGAAAAGATCTCGGGGATTGTTGCAATAGCTTTGGGTCATGGAGCTGGATATAAAAAGAAGAGGAGGAGAAGGATGAAGCGGCTCCTGGAACTCGATCTCAAAAACACAACACTTAAAAATTTAGTACTATTATTCTTCAATTCTTGTACCTTGGTCTTGTGATATTTCTTTTTCTTTCTTGTAAACTCCACTTATAACAAAAAACATTAATACAATACACTTTGATTCATCTAAAGTTCTAACGGGATTCTCCCACGCGTACTTTTCCTCATTCAAATCCTCTTAAAAATCCAAGTGTGAGATTTAGTCCTCACATTTCGGTGCCGTCTGTGGGGACAAGTCATCGAATCCCTGACTCCGTAACTTGAAGATGGATCCAGTTAACCAACCAAGTTTCGATCCCTTCGCTCCGGGCCTTAGATCACCAAACCATGGAGGCTTCGGTCTCCCTGCCGTGGAACCTTGTCGCTCTGATATGTGTAACGAACCACAACCTCGAGCAGAGGCCCAACTCGATCCAATCACTACTGGAACAACCCCTCAACAGCTCTTGTAACACTGATCTGAGGTCCTCAGCCATCGAGGAGCCTCACTGATAGACTCCCGTCAGATCTCTGCCTCCGGTACCAACTTTGGACCAGGCATCGACTCAGCTCTCTGAGATCCGCCAGATCGATGATGCTACCGCTGGTGAACAGAACACAATAAAATGAATGCTTGGTGCAGCAACTGGTATCTCAACAGCAACAAGTCGAAGAAGTAACAAGGTATTTGTTTCCATCGACACATCCTTCGCAATGTCGAAACTCTGGGGTCACCTTTCAGGACCTTGTAACCGATCCCTCTTCCCCTCGAGGCCGACTGGAATTTTCCCTCGATGACGCAACACCCGAGGGATTGGGACCTTCTTTCCAAACGCCTATTACAGGGACAATCCCGTATTTGATCCCCCAACTACCATTGCTATGAGGACCAACATTGCTAGAAAGAGCTCAATACCTGCTAAGGTCTCCCCTCAGATTCTTGAGCAGAATCGCCGTTTACCTCCGCCACCACCTGTATTTAGGTCTGGAGGAGGTAGTACGATCCCATCTGCTGGCAGAACCTCAGCCTCTGTCCACCAAGCTAGAAACCCGTCCCTTGATCTAGAGACTCAGGGACGAACGGAAGTTGTGACCACAGTCTACCCGCACCACCTAGCTGATAACCCTCAGCAAAACAACCTAGGAGCTAGAGAGAGACCCAATTCTCCAGCTACCTGGGGGCACGATCAAACCTGATTCCCGCATGAACCCTCCGATCAGGTACCCGTCGACAACTCAACCGTCCTCCATTTAAAAAGGCGAGGCTATATGAAGGTACATGGAGAGAACTCATGCGACCCTCCAAAAGCTGAACGCCCAGGTCCATAAGGCAACGAGTTCAGCTTCCGAAATCGAGAGTATTATTGAAGAAACCCGAGGAACTCTGTTTATGAACAGAATCACGAATTCTCATATCAGGGATACAAGAAAAATTCGGATTCCCGAATATGACGGAACCTCGGACCGTAAAGCTCATCTGAGAGCTTTTAGGTCAGCTATCGTTAAGGCTCATTTTACGCGGACCAATGCGAAGAGGGTTACTGCAGAACTTTTGCCGAGAACCTGAAAGGAATAACTCTCGAATGGTTCTCTGGCCTCGAGCCAAACATGATACACAGCTTTGACCAGCTAACGGATGCATTCATAAAGCAGTATTCGACCCATATCAGAAAACACGCTTCCGAAGCAAACCTTTGGAAGATCAGACAGAGAGTTGCAAACACGCTGCGAGTTTACATAGATAAATTTAGAGCAGTCAGAACGAAACTCTCGAACCCAAACGACTAGGTGGCGATTGAGGCTCTGAGAAGAGGTCTCTAGTATCGATCCAAATTTTGGTCAGAGCTAACAGTTAACCCCCTCTGACAATTGATGATGCTCTACTTAAAGCATCCAGATTTATAACCCTCGAGGAGAAATATTGCAGCAATGGAAAAAAATTCATAAGAAACAACAGAGTTCCCAAAGATCTGATCCCAAGAAACTAAGGGTCCCCCTAAAAGAGGTAACCCCCGAAACAACCAAACCACGGGTGAGCAATCTTTTGCCATGGAGGAAGAGCCATAGGACAAACCCGTGGCGATGAAAAGTAAGGCCCCATGGACCAAAGCTTACGATGAAAACAAATTATGTTCCTACCATGAAAGAAAGGGCCACTCTACTGAAGAGTGATGAGACCTCCAACATCAGTTGGCCGCAAAATTTGCCGCTGGAGAGATAAAAGACATAGAACTCAGGAAACCAACATCTTTTCAGGAAAGAACCCCCCAAAGAAACCTCACCGAAACGGGGAAGGTCACCTGAATAGGAAACCGACTCACCATCTCCGGTTCCAAAGAAAAGGATCAATGTAATCCTTGGGAAATTCCCCTACGAGAAGACCCTCTGGGTTGGGGTTCCAACACCTTTACTTAAAGGAATAGTGGTCGCACTGTTCGATAAGGTCTCGAATCCGCAGCCTCCTGATACAATGATCGATTACATCCTCAGAGGGTCCGACATCTGTCGAGATGCCGTGAACTCGATTAAAGGTCACTTGCGGAAGACCGAACTGAATAATCGAGTGAAACCTTGCATCCAATGACCAAACACCAAAATTTCCTTCTGGGAAAGCGAGACCTCAGATCTCGACACACCTCACGACTATGCCCTAGTCATCACCCTCAATGTCGCGGGATAGGAGGTATCAAAACTAATGATCGACACTGGAAGCTCCGTCGACCTAATCTTTTACAACGCCTTGAAAAGTATGGAGATAGACGACTATGAGATCACAGGACAGAAAGCTAACCTCGCAGGTTTCTCGGGAGNCCTCCCTAGGAACTATCAAACTCCCAGTTATGGCTTGCGGCGTTATGAAAATGATCAACTTCGTGGTGATCGACCGTCCGGCCCCATTCCATGCGATCCTGGGAAGACCATGGATCCATAGAATGAAAGCAGTCGCCTCCACCTATCACCAATCTGTAAAGTTCCCGACACACGACGGAGTAGCTATGGTCCAAGGAAGCCAAAGGTTATCTAGAGTTTGCTATCTGGGAGGCTTCCAAATTATTAAGGAATCCCCCAATAGCAATTACAGAATCGGGAGCAAAAAGTAATGCAGCAAAACATATGAGGTCCCACGTGGAACCTCATCGAACAAGTCTGCATTGACGATCCCCATCCTGAAAGATGCATTGGCATTGGATCAGAATTGTCCCCCGAAATCAAAAGTAAACTTATACATTTCCTTAAAGAAAACATCAGAACCTTTGCATGGTCTACCAACAACATGAAAGGTATCGACCCAAGCGTGACTATGCACAAGCTTAATGTAGACCCAAAGTTTAAACTCGTATAACAAAAACGGCAAAAACTTGGCCATGAGAAGGCTCAAGCCGTCAACGACGACATTGACGGTTAATGAAGGCTGACGTGATCCGAGAAGTTCACTACCCCGATTGGTTAGCCAACCTGATGGACGTCAAAAAGAAAAATGGGAAATGGAGGACATGTGTCGATTTCACTGATCTAAACAAAGCATGTCCTAAAGACAGCTTCCCATTGCCTCACATCGATCGTTTTGTTGAGGAACCTACAGGCCACCAGCTATTATCCTTCATAGATGCATTCTCAGGTTACAATCAAATAATGATGGACCCCGAGAACCAAGAAAAAACCGCCTTTATAACAGAACGTGGCACCTACTGTTATAAAGTTATGCCTTTCAGCCTAAAAAACACCGGAGCTACCTACTAGAGGCTCGTCAACAAAATGTTTGCACGACAGCTCGGAAAAATAATGGAGGTTTACATTGATGACATGCTGGTCAAATCCTCCAACGGAGAAGATCATGTCAATCATCTCTAAAAATGCTTCGATATCTTGAATAAGTACGACACGAAATTGAACCCCGCTAAATGTACCTTTGGAGTACCCTCAGGCGAATTTGTAGGCTATCTAGTAACCGAACGAGGCATCAAAGCCAACCCGAAAAAGATTGCTACTTTTCTAGAGATGTCATCACCTAGAACTACTAGAGAAGTACAAAGGCTGACTGGACGAATTGTCGCTCTAAATCGATTCATTTACAAAATTTTACAAATCACTACAAAAAGTAAGCCTTTAACATCACTTTAATGGTATCATTTTAAAAAACTGATGTGATAATTAAAAAAAATGCGGTATGTTAGTGTCACTTTTTTAAATGACATTAAATTTGTAAATTTTATTACAATTATCCAGTGATCCTAAATATTTTTTTATAAAATAAATAATAAAGATTTGATCCACTAAAAAAAAGCAGGAAAAGGCTGGAAAAAAAAAAAAAGTAGGAAAAAAATCGTGTTCTCTCGTTGGTGGAATTGTAATCCTAGACATCGTGTTTCAACGTCAGACGACATCTACTTCAGCCTCAGAACTTTGGTTTCGATTATTGATTCAACATGGACTCATCTATAGATTTCGATAGTGATGTTGGAGTGTTGGAACCCAAAACACAAGGCGCTTCCGTCGACAAATCATTTCCTTCCTCACCGCACCTCTTTTCTTTCGATCTAGATGTGATGAGTTCTAATATGGCGTCCTCAAGCGCAGCGGCAGCCAGATCGAGAACCTTCCGCCGCCAAGAAGAATTTGAAGCGGCCAAATGTATTCACCGTTGACTCTCTTGGGTCATAACCAAATTGAATTCAGTGGCTTATAACCGTATAAATTTCATTTGTTGATCATATGAATTGTGATCTTTGCTTTGATTATCCTTATAAATAACGATCTTTATTCTTTGGTTTGTTAAAATTCATTTGTCAGCATTATTTCTCCTATCTAGTGATCGTTGACTGTTCTTGAGAAGTTACAGACAATAGGATACATGAAAATTTAGGTTTCACAACAAAACAATCCTTCTTTGGTAGCGTAGACTTTATTCCATGGTATCATCTTACACTCTCGTCTTCCTCATTTGACATCAGGTGATGCTTCCCAACCCTGGCGATGAGTATACTATTACCGAGCTTTGTTTGATAGTACCCCAAAGGTAACTTTCATTTGCGTATCCACTTGATTATTTGCATTTAAATTTTGCAGATGATTTCTATTTGATGATTAATAAGATTTGTAGTGAGAGATAATTTAGCTGCAAAAGCTAATTTAAGTGGTTATATATGATGAAATCAAAATGAAAAAGTTGACTGGCAAAATTGCTCACAGTTGCTTTGATGAACTGATGTGTCTGTCTTAATTAATATACTTGCATGCACTAAGAGTCAATTGTTTCCCTTTTCAGGTTCTTGTAACCATTTCCAATGGTTTGGAAGAAATGGAAGTTGTTGCTATCATTGATGTCCTGAGGTGAGCAAAAGCATATGTTTGGTAGAAGTTCACACATTAGGAGCTTCCAACTTACAAGCCCATCGTTACGTCTGGTTGGGTAAGATTCCCTTTTTAGTTACTTGCATGCAGTCTATAATGATACACTTGATTACTCAATAGAAACCCATTCAAAAATATTTTCTATGTTTTGTTGCAGGTCATTTTTACGTATCTTATAGTCTGTGTCATTTTTATTCCCCTTAGAGTTATCTCCCTTTTCGCTTCCCATGATATAACCGTGACTCATTAGGTGATTTCTATGTTTTTGTTTTTTACTCTTATCTTTTCATTCTCCTTCGAAATTCTTATGTGACAAAGCATATGAGCAGCCTGTCTATGTTTATTGCCAACTTGAGAACTTTTGCCAGAATCAGTGAAGGTATCTACCACTTGGACTCTCGTGTTTTCATGTCACTCACCGACTCAAACGGTGATATCAGTGAACCCCAATACCCTTTTATCATCATTAGGCATTCTCGTGAGAAGTATTCATGTTCTAGGTTCTGTTTGAGTGTTGTTTTCTTCAGCTGTAGCACTTCTTGGATCAATATGTTGGTTGTAATGATTTGTTTGGCTCTTAGTAGCCTTGTTGAAACCTCTAGGTTAAACCTTTTATGATTAATTGAATGTCTTGTTTGACGAAAACAATTCGATTAAATATCTGATTTAAAATAATAACTTTTTATTATTTGTACTAATGTTAGTATTATTTGCAAAAAATGAAGTTAAATCAACTATTAACATCAATTTAAAAGTGATGCAAATGGTGATGTTTAATTTATGAATTCTGCGAAAAAATAATTATAACGTCAATTATAAAAGTGATGCAAAATATATAGTTAGCTTCACTAGATTTAACATCGCTTTTAAAATAACTCTATAATTCTAATGTCGCTTTAAAAGTGACGCTAAACTTGAAATAAAGTAATGTTAAACACATTTTTTGTACCGAATACCGAACTATGAGTCAAGTTATGAGTGAGATGCTCATGCAACTACCAAGATAATGTCCATATTAAGCATTTCATAGGCATTTCCAAATTTAGACGGTTGGTGCACTTAATATAATTTGTCCAAATTCATTATCAATGAACTAATTTCAAGGCGTTAAAGATTCGGTACCAAACAAATTAAGCATCAAACAAACGCAATAAGTCATGCCATTAGACATAATCACCTAAAAACATAGTAACTTAAACTAAAGTCATAACTTGAAATTTAAAAGGATTTGTACAAAAGGATATATTTGGGATTGCCTCGTAAGTGCGGTTGTTTAAGGTCACTAAGTTTAGCCTTACTTCTTCTTTAAGTGGTTGGGGTCGTGGACCATCTCACCAAAGCGTGGTCCGATTATCGTTCTCTTTTCTATCCATTCCTTGACCTTGTAAAAATTCTTCATACCCTTACCTTTGTAGAAGTGGGGATTGTAGCTTGTCTTTGGCTTGGTGAAGGGTTCGATTGGTGGTTCCTCATTTGTGATTAATTCCTTCATTGTGAAGTTCACCTCTGCTTCTTCATTATTGAACTATTTCTAAACACTATCCTTCCCGAAATTTATAAAAGCCTCTTCTTCTCGAACTTTATGGTTTGGCTTAGCCATTTCTTGGTACACCGTACCACAATACTCATCATCTCTTTACTCTTTAGCATGGACTAAGAGACTCCTTCATCAACTTTCTTCAAGATCAATTCTTTCGAGTCGAAGTCGACTCATTGCCCTGATAGCCATGAGAAACGGTGTTCCTAATATCATTAGGAACTTAATTAGCTCGGTTGGACTTAGTAACCACTACTACAAAATCCGACTTCGCTAGTGTGTTGTTTACTCTTAGCTCACCATCCTCAAGTCTCCCAATATGTACTTTCTTTCAGGCGTTTCCCAAGAGAATGGGATTGGCTCCTTTCTTACTTAGAGGCCAAACTCCTTCAGTTTATCAAGAGATGGCACATTGAGACTTGATTCGGTGTCTGTCAATGCTTCTTCGAATTGGTACTCATTAAGAGCACACGGGAGCACAAATCTTCCTTCCACTTTGTTATTCTTTAAAATCTTTTCAACCGCTATAATGGTTTTACAATACTCCAATATGATTAGCCATCACTTATTCTCTAAATGCTCTCTTTTTGGACCATTCAAGATTGGTGCAATCCTTTTAGTAAAAAAAAATATTTGATATACGTCTCTCAAAGTTATTTTTGAAAGTTCTTTTGGAAATTTTACAAAAGATAAGACTAAGGTTTCAATAATTGGGTGTTTATCTATATCTGAGAGGTAGAACTATTTTCCTATGATAATTTCTATATTTTCTTTACTCTGGTTATTGTTGGTTTTGAAAAATCTTTTTATGCTTCGATAAAGGTTAGTATTAAAAGTCTCAGACGTACATAACAAACAAAAGTTATTTATATGAATTGTTCTTAATGTTTGAGTAATCTCTTTGTTCACATTTTGTTCACCTTTTATCTCCTACGGGTGATGTCATGTAAAACAGAGCGTGGTTCCTCTTTGTTTTGCTATGACAAAGCCAACGACTTGCTGCGCACGTCTTCGGTCCTTCTTCCTAAAAGATCGAAGCTTTTAGATGTGTATGTGTTTGTGTTCGAGACAAGCAAATATAAGAAACTATCTCTTTCTTATTGATTTATAAAACTCTCCACAAAAACTAAATCATTCACTTGAATCTCTTAGACAACTCCTAAGGATCCAATCTTATATTTATAGGTCTAGCTAATCTCCTAAACCTAATTGAAATTATATTTTCCTTTTTCTAAATAAGCTAAATCACCTTATTTAAGATTTTTCTTTTTTCTTTTGAAATTATCCAACATTCCCCCCCCCCCCTAATTCCAACATGAACCATGGGGGTATGGATTTCTTGGACTCCAATTAAGCTTCTCATTTCTTGAAACATGTTTTTCCTAGCGGCTTGGTTAGAATGTCCGCCTTTTGTTCGATTCCAGGCACGTGTTCCACCTCGATCAGCTGGTTCTCTACACACTCTCGTATGAAATGGTACTTCGAAAGTATGTGCTTACTTCTCTTGTGAAACACCGAATTCCTGGTTAAGGCTATGGCAGACATGTTATCAATCCTTAGCGTGATGCTCTCTCTCTCTTTGCGCCGAGAATCTCACTCAATAGTTCCCCTAGCCAAATAGCTTGCTTTGCAGCTCCCGTTGCTGCCATAAACTCTGCTTCACATGAAGAAAGTGCTACCGTAGGTTGTTTTTGCGATGTCCAAGTGATCAAGGTCGATCTATAATAGAACACATGACCCGAAGTGCTTCTTCCATCATCCGCATCTATGTTGTGACTACTATCATTGTAGCCCACAATTTTCTTTGTTCCACCTCTCTTAAAGAATAGACCATGTCTTGTAGTTCCTTTCACATATCTTAGTATGTGCTTAAGCGCTTGTCCATGAGACGTTTTAGGATTCTGCATGTAGCGACTCAGCACACCAACACTATATGCGAGATCTGTACGAGTGTGTAACAAGTACCTTAGGCATCCTATTGTCCGTCTGTACCTGGTGGCGTCTATGTCCTCTTCTTCTTCGGACTTTGATAACTTTAAGTTAGATTCCATGGGCACATTTGTGGCATTACATGTCTCCATGGCGTTATCTTTGAGTATTTCGCAAGCATAACCTTCTTGCCTAATTCTTATGTCGTCATTATCTTGTATTACTTCTATTCCCAAGTAATATGACAGTTTTCCAAGATCAAACATTTCGAATCTTCGAGACATGTCCTCTTTGAATTGTTTAATGACTTGAAAGGATGAACCAGTTACAAACAAGTCATCAACATAGATTGCAATTACCAAGAGCTCATTCTTCATCTTCCTTTGGTAAACCGACGGCTCCTTCCTGCATTTCTCAAAGCCGATCTCCTTCAGCGTACTGTCAAGTTTTAGGTTCCATGCCCTTGGAGCTTGTCGTAACCCATACAATGCTTTGTTGAGCTTGTACACTCGATTTTCTTGGCCTTTTTTCGTAAATCCTTCAGGTTGTGTGACGTACACTTCCTCCTGCAAGTCACCATTCAGGAAAGAAGTTTTAACATCCAAATGATGAATTTCTCAACCGTTACTTGCTGCCAAAGAAATCAGTAGCCGAATTGTTTCTAAACGTGCTACTGGTGCAAACACTTCTTCAAAGTCTATCCCCTGTTGTTGCACGTATCCTTTTGCTACAAGCCTTTCCTTATATTTAACCACAGTGCCATCAGCTTTTCTTTTGATTTTAAAAATCCACTTTAGTCCAATTGGGTTTACACCACTTGGTTTATCAACGAGTATCCAAGTCTTGTTTTTGATGATTGAATCGAGTTCAGCCATCATCGCCTCTACCCATTCTCTCATCCTTGCTGCTTCCTTGTAATTTTCGGGTTCTCCCTCAACACTGAACAAAAGTTTTCCACCTTCAACTTCCGCCATTAACACATACTCTTCAAGTCTTTTTGGCTTCGAAATTACTCGACCAGCTCTTGTCACAACTTGAGAGTTATTTTGTTGAGTCGTTCCAGTAGACTCAGCCACGTTCTCGGTTTCAGAGTCCGATTCCTCTTCTTCTTCACTCAAGACAACGGGTAAGTTTTCGGACTCTGTTGGTTCGTCATGAGGCTCGATCTGCTCATGACCGTGGGCTGGTGATGCAGGCTGAGCTGTTTCTTGTGCTCTGTTTTCGGTCCATCCCTTTTGCAGAACCGAAAACGATCGGGGTTCTTCTCCCTTGTGTTCTTCTAGAGTCCAATCCCACTCTTTCTTCTCATCGAAAATGACATCTCTACTAACAATTATTTTGTCTGTCTTTGGATCATAGAGTCTATAAGCCTTTGAACCCGGCTCGGTTCCTAAGTTTATGACTTCCCTCGCACGATCATCAAATTTCTTCAGCCCTGGTCCATTGTTCTTTGGGTATGCCACACATCCGAATACTCTTAGATGCTCAATATTCGGCTTCTTTGACATGTAACTTTCGTATGGAGTTTGTCCAACTACAGATTTTGTTGGTACTCGAATTATTATATAAGTTGCATGACGCACTGCTTCGCCCCACAAATAATTCGGAACTCCCATTCCTTTGAGCATACTACGTGTCATCTCCATTATCGTTCGATTCCTTCTCTCGACTACGCCGTTTTGTTGGGGCGTGTATGGTGCAGTCAATTGTCGTTGTATTCCATTCTCTGAAGAGAAGTTATTGAACTCTATTGACGTAAATTCACCTCCCCTATCGGTACGAAAAGTCTTAATCTTCTTTGATGATTGTGCTTCGACAAAGACTTTAAATTTCTTGAATCTCTCGCATGCTTGTTGTCGGAACGAGTTTTAATAATTTATAATGACCTAACAACCGCTCCTAGCCCGCAAGATTGACGGGGTCTAGTTGTAGTAAGTAANTAGAAGAGCTTAAGCAAAGAGAGTCACACTAGAAAAACTAGTCTAGGGAGCAACCTAGTAAGAGGTGTCACAAGTCTCTACTAGATCTATCCTAGCAAGTGAGCAATCATGAACAAGTGCGGAAAAGAAAGGCAATAAGTAAAAGCAATAAGTAAAAGGCAATAAACAAAGCA